>SNQJ01S0035949.1:56176-73082 GCA_010110895.2 Picea sitchensis | reverse complement strand
TAAGAGTCTTTTTTTTTTTAAATATTAATTTTATATCAACATTTTTGTTTTGGGAGATTTTTTTTCATTATGTTCATATTTTACGTTAACTTGGTCTTTTTATTAAAAACAAAAACTTTTAAATAGGAGAGTTTTTCAATTATATTCATATTTTATGTTAATTTGACCTTTTAACTAAAACAAAAACTTTTTAAATGGGAAAGTTTTTTTCATTATATTCATATTTTATGTTAACTTGGTATTTATTTATGTAATCAAAGCATATGGAAACATATTAGACCACTAAGAAAATAGAAAGATTCATGATACTAGGCAAATAGAAGTTGGAGAATGAGATGCAAATCTAAATTACTTACTTTAATTGATATTTTTAATTTATGCATTAATAAAAAACATGCAAAGGTATATTGCTAGCTTTAATTTCTTTCTTCAACATTTAAGTATCTTATTTTTCTATAAATTACATGCAATTTAAAATCAAATGATAATCTTGAGGGTTAATTCAATTGGTCTAAAAGCATACATGAATTTATCATGCTTGTTATTGGTTAACAATTCTATTCTCTTGATTCCTCCAAATAACATTTTAATAATCATGATCCACAATTTACATTTTTAAAAAATAATAATATAAAATATATTATGTAATATGGTTTCAAACTTAAAACAATGACCATGAAAATTAACCATGGTAGTTAATACGTCCACGTGATCTTGTTATAGTAATTATTTAGTCTCATGTTTCTATTAAAAATTTATTCTCTTATTCTTTTCATAATCTTAAATTATTGTTATTAGGAATTTATCACATTAAAAAGGGTTATTCGTGAATTCTTGGTAGACCCCTTCCTTTCCCTTTGTAGATGTTTCTTTTTCCAATCACAATAATTAATGTTTCTTCAAGGTACATTGCCTTTTCATTTCTTAATTTTATGTTAACTTAGCATTTTTTGTTTTTGTTTTGGGAGAGTTTTTTTATTAGGTTAATATTTTATATTAACTTACCTTTAGCATTTTTTGTTTTTGTTTTGGGAGAGTTTTTTTATTAGGTTAATATTTTATATTAACTTACCTTTTTACTAAAAGGTAAAACTCTTTAAACCTTAAAAAAAAAATTTAAACTTTAATATTTATCAACTTAGCAATTAAAAATTTAAACTTTAATATTTATCAACTTAGCAATTTTTTTTTGGGAGAGTTGTTTTTCATTATATTTATATTTTATATTAACTTGGCTTTTTTACCTAAAAAACTTTTTATTAGCTTTTTGTTTTGGGAGAGTTTTTTTTTTATTATATTTATATTTTATGTTAACTTGGCTTTTTTTACTAAAACTTTTTAAATGGAAGAGTTTTTTCAATTAAGTTCATATTTTATGTTAAGAGTCCTTTTTTTTCATTATATTCATATATTAACTTACCCTTTTATTAAAAGAATTTTTTTTTAAAATTTTTTTAAATATTAATTTTATATCAACTTTAGCATTTTTGTTTTGGGAGAGTTTTTTTCATTATATGTATATTTTATGTTAATTTGATTTTTTACTAAAACAAAAACTTTTAAATAGGAAAGTTTTTTCAATTATGTCTATATTTTATGTTAATTTGATCTTTTTACTAAAACGAAAACTTTTTAAATTGGAGAGTTTTTTTAAGTTATATTCATATTTTATGTTGATTTTTTACTAAAATGAAATTTTTTAAAATACTTTTATTATCACTTACATTGGTATATAAAATTATCTATCCGCTATTTTTTTAATGATTTAATGTTATATTTAGCTTTTAAAATAATAATATAAAATTGTTTAAATTTTTTATATAATAATTTTATATTTAATATATTATTTAAATATAGATAAAAATAAATTATTTATTTTATTTGAAATTGGAAAACACATTGTTTTACCATTTCTCATATGGTTATGGGTTCTCGAAATTTGAATTAGATGGAAGATTCCAAAAAAAAATCATTTAAAAAAAATATAAAATTAATATTTATATGTTTTGTATTTTTTTTATTATTGAATTTGAATTATGTAAATCAATTTAGATTTATAACCAAATTAATATTAATATTATTAGATTTAATTTATGAAAAATTAATTTAAATTTATAAATAAATTGATTATGTTATATAATATAATTTTTTAAATTCTCTTTCAAAATGAAGATGTTTATATTTATGGACATTTCTTCTATGAAGAAATTATGAAAAATACATTTAAATAATAATGTAAAAATAACATATAAGTTTGTTATCTTACTTAAAGTATTTACTAAAAAAATAAAATGTAAAATTTTTAAAGAATTGGTAATGTAAATTTTTAATAAGATTATTTAGGAAAACATAAGAGGACTGGAATATAACACAATAGACATATTTATATTAGTGTTTCTTAGATGTTCATTTGTCAATTCAAAACCCTTAGCCTTGAATGTTAGAGTTGCCTACTTAAAATCCCTCCTATAACATCTACAAAAATCGCTTTCTTCTTTCATCTTGTGGTAAGCATTGATAAGACTAGATGCCCCACAATTATCACCTAGTTTGATCACCACAAATAAATTCAACGTTGTTCGTTGTGCCACACAAATATCAAATTGTTCTTTGATGAGAAATCAAAGGGATGACAAACGCACTAAATATCAACAAAAAAAATACACTTAGTATCAACAACACAATAAGGTATTATTCCATAGATATATCACTAGCTTCTTTAACACTATTAAGAATTATTTAACTTCAAATGCTAGAAATATTGCTTCGTTTTTAAAACCTATCTCGAGGTGCTGACATGAGGGTTTGGAGGCCACCAAGAATTACTACCCAACGCCCAATTTATACAATGAGGCCCCATTAGCCTAGGCCACTCACCTAAGGGCATTATCCAAGAAACCCTTCATGTTGGAATCATTATTAAAGGTGAAAATGATGAGATAAATCATATTCCCTTTACTTTGTGGGGTACCGATTATGAGAGAAATTAGCTTCATTTTACTTTGTGGGGGTCCCCTTTTCTAGCTATTTTTACTATTAGTTATTTAAATTTAGAATTAGAATTGATCTCTATTTATTGTCCTTTTAGAGGAGGGATGTGTTATGAACATTCTAATAGTTAATTTTTTGTTGGTAAGCTAGCCAAAACATTTAATATTAACCAAGAAAAAACTTTACATAGTCTATTCTACTCGCCTGCCACTAGGGAAACCAAACCAACAGTAGAAGAGAAGTTTCTTTATCTGAATTGTCAGGGGTGATGAGTAAGACAATGGGAAACATATAGAGGAAAACCATAAAATGTAATCAAAATATCTTAAATTGGAAGAGAATTGTCCTATAACTTGACATACATACTGAATAAAGGCTAGAGTCTTGCTACTTCTAAAGTGAGAAAACCAAAAAACTAATAAACATAACATTCAAGAAATCACACATGAGGGTTGTTATCAACAACTTCAGGAACCTGTGGTTGGGTGATGTGAAGCTTAGGGAAGTCCAGTCCTGCCATTTTCTCAGCCATTAGAGTGAGTTTTTGATCGACCAACTTGATTTGCAGTAGCATGTCCTCTATCTGGAGAAAGATCTCGTTGTAGGTTTTGTTTCTCTCCACTAGCACTTTTCACATCATAGATTTCATTTTCTAGTATAGTTCTATTGTCTTGTGATATTTTGTTTCTTTGGTTCTGGATGAACTAGTGTCCATAACCCATGGACAAATATCTGCATCCATTTCCTCATCTTGGATGAAGTGTCATTGCAAGTGAACCTCAACCTCTCCAAGGTCAATCTGTGCTCTTATTTCCAGAGGCATGTTGGAGTGAAAAACCTCTACACACTCATTTGCATCTCGTGACATCTGCGAGGAAGGAAGCTAACCATGATGTCTACAAGACCTACAATTGGGGCCACCTCTATCCATGAAGGTGCATTGAATCAAAGGAAAAGCATAAAATAAGAACCAAGAACTAGAGGAAACACTAGGGAGATAATTAGGGATTAGGGGATGCACTAGAGACTAGAGAATGGGAAGAGAAGTAGGAGGTAAATCCCTTAGGCACAAAAAAAGACCCACAGAGGAGGCCTACAATGGCCACATAAACTTACTTTGATAACTTGGCTCTGTAATCCACCATTGTGAAGAGAATTCATCGCCAAAACCATCGATTTAAACATCCATAACCAATGCAGTATAAGGTAAGTTACCACCACCACGAAGGAATGAACCTCCAAATCTTCAACACCTTCCAACAATAACTATTGCATGCTATGGTTGCAAGGATAACTTTCCAAGTGGGGTCTCAAGGGTCGAGTAGAGGAAAAACACATGAGAGACAATACAGTTGTCTATCACCATGATTACATCCCTATCACCCCATTTGGAGGAACACTCTAATAGTTATTAATAAAATTATACTCTCAAATTTTAGAGACCTATTTTGGTCATTCTTAAGCATCAATAAAATTTTAATTACAGTTTGAAACCTAAACCACTAACACTAGATTTACATGTTTTAATATGTACTATTGATGAAGATGATAATTATCATCCACTAAAACCAACTTTGGTGTATTGGACTGTAAAATCAAATTAGTTAGTTTGATTTATCAAGTTTTTCTATGATTGAATAAATTGGGAATTTTTGAGTCCCCTTTGATTTGAGTTAAGAACCTATGGAGTTCAGTTTTATTATGAATGTTTTGAAAAATAGATCTAATGTCATTATACATTGAGTTATCCAAGAGAAAAGTATTTTCATCCTCTACACTCTTTGAATCATGGATTTTACAAATTCTTTCTTGACATGGCATTTTAGGTATTGGCCAAGGCCATGTGTCATTATGAAATTCATGAGAATTTGTTCTTAACTTTGCAATATTTATTTTCTCTCTTAACATAATAAAAACAAAAGGATATTTTTTATTCTCTAGCTTGGGGTGAATGATTTATTGTAATAATTCTTCTTTATCTTAATCTCAATCTCCTTATTGCTCTACATTTTATTACATATTATTCATGGGAACAATTTACATGGACATACATGATGTATTCAAGTATCAACCCACAACCACCAAAAAATAAAAGATATCAAAAAACAAAATAAAAATCTTTACCCCATGGAATGAAGAGAAGTGGAGATTATGGGGTGGTAGTGTTCCCAACACATTTTTCTTTATTCAATTCAATATTAAGTATTTATTGATAAAAATGTACTCATATACTCTCCAATCTAGAAATCAAGTTGATCCCCAAAGAAGCCTAAAAACAAACATTTCCTTTGACATTTTGCATAATAATTTGCACAATTAAGTTGTATGATTTTTGGGTCATATAGTCTTATGAGTTCTGTCATCTCTATTTTCTTATTATAATATTCAAAATGACCAAAATCAAATATAATAAATATCTCCTAATCCAAACAAGTGATCTATGATCAAGTGGTAAATCAAATGAACTTTTTTTAATGAATACTCCTTGGTTTGACCCCTAAACAAACAAGCTAATATGTTAATACAACCAATTATGTTATATTTGGGATATATTTGATTATTGAATGAACCCAAGCATTTTATCCTACTAAATTTATTGAAGGTAGTTCCCTGTAACATGAAAGTTTTTTTTTTTTGATGAAAACGGTTATAGTTTATATTAGAGGGGTGGCAAAGCCACAAATTCTGTTACAAAATGGCCCCGAATTTCTTCGGGCCTACAGACCAAAATACAAATGTCCTCGAATTTCTTCGGGCCTGTCTTTCTGATCCATTCTACTTCTAAAACTATAGACTTGTGAGCTTACCTAGTTCCTGTATGTATTCTAAAATTAATTGTCGAATCTCCAATCACTGTTTCAGCATAAGTCTCAGCACTGTTTCAGCACTCATCATTGTTTCGACAATTGTTACAGCGGTGTTTCAGCATATGGTCCAGCACTGTTTCAGCATATGTTCCAGCACTGAGATTCGGCATGTGATGCAACACTATTTCAGCATAAGTTCCAGCGTTGTTTAAGCATAATTTCCAGCACTGTGTTTCAACATCTGTTCCAGCACTGTGTTTCAACATATGTAACAACATTGTGTTTCAGCTGTTACAACACTGTGTTTCAGCATAAGTTCCATCTCTGTTTCAGCAAACGTTCCAGCACTGTGTTCCAGCATCTGTTCCAGCACTGAGTTTCGGCTTCTATTCCAGCACTGTGTTTCAGCATCTGTTCCAACACTGTGTTCCAGCATCTGTTCCAACACTGAGTTTCGACATCTATTCCAGCACTGTGTTTCAACACTTGTTCCAGCACTGTGATTCAGCGTAAGTTACAGCCCTGTGTTTCAGCATGATACAACACTGTTTCAGCATATGTTACTTCTCTCTTGCACTTTGGATTCCTTTCTAGCAAATTTCAGACCTTTGCAATTTCTGACAGGAGCTCTTCGGACGGTTCCTTCTCCCCAAACTCTAAGGGATTGGTTCATGATCTAGCAATTGGAAGAGTGCAAGAGGACGACCTGGGTTCATGGGATCTCCACATTATTCATAATTCCATTTACTGACAGCACCCCAGCCTCCAATAACACACCTTTGTTGGCTTCCTTATTAGCCATTCGATTGAGGTCCCTTAACACGTGAAATAATTGATAGGAATTCAAATTCCTTAAGAGGAGGCGAATTTTATCAAGGAGATTGTTGAGCTTAGTGCTTTGAGTTGTGGAGTGTTTGATCATGGCCTGTATTATTATTCTGGAATCRCMTATGATTGTCAAGTCCTGGGTTCTGAGTTTAATTGCCTGGTGCAGACCTTGCCAGAGAGCCAATGCCTCAGCTCTGTTATTGGACTCTATACCGAGTCCAATAGAAAATTGCGTTATTGTGTCCTCTTTGGGATTTTCGATGATGCCCCCTCCTCCTGCCTAGCCTAGGTTTCCTTTCGAGGCCCCATCAAAGAAGAAGATAGGCATTTTAATATCACTTTTCCATTTTGAAAATTCATTTTCTCTTTTTCTGATCTTCCAACTTTCTTTGATTGGATCACTTCGCTTTTTACTTTCTAATACTGGTATATTGAACTGGGATATACAAATCCCCTATTCTTCATCCAACTTGTGTAGATTTACTGTGGAGCAGATCTTGAATTTTAGTGGCAATTCTGACTTCACTCAATTGACTTTCTTTGAAGATTCTGTGATTCCTCTCTAACCAAAGATTCCATAGGACAAACTTTGGAAGTAATCCCCATATCAAGAGAGTTTGGTTTCTTTTCTTGTCGGAAAAGGGGAACAATGATTCCCATTGGAGGAGTAGCCCTATTACATCAGGTAGGAAATTGATTGCTGGTTGGGATCCTGTAACCTTCATCCAGACTTCTTTTGAATAACTGCAGTTTAGGAGAAGATGGTCAGTTGTTTCTTCCTCATGGAGGCAGAGAGGGAATCTAAAGGGTCCTTCCCAGCCCCTTCGCCTGAGATTCTCCCCTGTTAGGATACTCTTGTGCGCCAGGGTCCAAATGAAGAGGTCAATTTTTGGGAGGGAACGAAAATTCCAGACTGCTTTCCAAAGTGCCGGATTTGGCATAACAATGGGGACGGAGTTGAAGAGATGGTAACCCTCTGCTATGGTGTAAGCCCGAGCACTCCTGCCCCATCCTCTTTCATCTTTACCTATATTTTTTAGAGGGGCTTTCCCTTGAAGACACTTCTTAAGAACATCCCATTGACTGTCTAGAATAGCTGGTCTGTTTGGGACAACCCACCCTTGCCAGAGGTGAGGCCTTTCTTCTCCTCATACTAAAATGTTTGAGAGTGTTAAGATGTTTTGACTGTCCATCCATCTTTTGAGGCCTTGTAGTTCCTGGCTCTGATCTAGCGGAGGGTCGCCCATTATTGAGTCTGTCCAGATTCTTATTTTCCTACCGTTTTTTGGCACCCAGGTTAGATGAGGGTTGAAGTGCGGGAGCGCCTTTTTGCAAAGCGCAAAGATAGGAGAGATTTTCAACTCCTTACCTAGGAGCTCTAAGCTTCTGTCCCGAGACCCGCGAAAGTATTTCCTCCAGAGAGCGCGCTTACTCCAAGTGGTTTTGCCGGTGATCATTTTCCATAGAAGCTTTGCCCCTAAGGCCAGATTTTGGATCCTTGTATTTTTAATATTGAGACCTCCTTCCATGAAGGGTTTTATGGTTTTTTCCCAGCTAATCAGGTGCAACTTTTTCTTTTCCTGCCTTCCTCCTTCCCACAAGAATCGTCTCTAAAAAGCCTCAATTTTTTGGATGATTGTGGCTGGTGCTAACAGTAGCGAGCATTGGAAGATGGGGATACTAGACACCACAGCATTTATCAAGACTTCCTTCCCTGCTAAGTTCAGCCAATTGGCCTCCCAAGAAGTAAATTTATTCTTGAGTTTTTCTGCAAGATGGCTCCAGTGGGAGGCTCTAGGGGCATATTTAAAGATTGGCACTCCCAGGTACTTAAAGGCCTCCCAGTTTGTGTGCCCCTCTATCCCTAGAACTCTTGTTATTCTCAGCATTTCATTTGGGGTGATGTTCCATCCATAAATGTTACTTTTGGTCTGATTTATTTCACTGTCGGAGGCTGCTGCATAGGCGTCCATTTATTCCTTGAACTTTTTTGCTATTATGGGGCTTGCTCCTCCCAGCAGTAGCGTATCATCCGCGAATTGTGCATGGTTGATGTTTTTCACCCTTTGTGCTATTCTTAGACCATGAATATCTTTATTAATTTGAGAGTTTTCCAATTGATAGCTGAGAACTGATACTTGAATTGCATAGAGAAATGGTGACAGAGGACATCCTTGCCTTAGGCCCCTGGAGGCTTTGAAGAAGGCAGTTACTTTCCCATTCACCAAAGGGGCGATCCAAGGAGATCCAATGCAGGCTTTTATCCAACTTATAAAATGTGAATCCAACCCAATCTTCCTCATAAATCAAATAAAAATTCATGTCTGACTCTATCAAAAGCATTAGCGAGATCCAGTTTAATGACCATACCTTTTTCTTTCCTTAGAACGCTGGAGTGAATCACTTCTTGAACCAGGATGATGTTGTCGACGATATGCCTCCCTTAGACAAAGCCGCCTTGATTTTCAGGAACGATGAGAGGGAGAGATGCCTTAAGGCGATTGGCTATTACTTTGGCAAGAATTTTATAGCTTGTATTGCATAAAGAGATAGGTCTGAATCGGTTGAAGGAAATCGCTCCTTTTTCTTTCGGGATGAGTGCTAGAAAGGAAGAGTTGGTGCTTCCTCCCAGCTTACTGGCCTGCTGTGACTTCTGAATCATTTTGGTTAGATCCTTTTTTATTATTTCCCAGCATGCTGATAGAATCTGGCAGTGAACCCATCCGGTCCCGGTGCTTTGTCTGGGTTCATCTGATCAAGGGCCTCCTTTATCTCTTGCTGCGTTACCTCTCTTGTCAGCCTGCTGTTGATGTCTTCATTTATTAGCCTTGGAATAACCGTGAAGGGGTACCTTTGCTGGTCCAAAGCCAAGTCTTTTGGGTCTGTGTATAGCTTCTCAAAAGATTCATAAGCTGCTTGTTTAATGCCCTATGGATCTGTAATTGTTTTGTTCTGGACTTGAACTTCCGTCACTGCCTTATATTGTTTCCTTGCTTCCGCTTGTTTGTGAAAGTAGGTTGTGTTACGGTCTCCTTCTTTCAGCCATAAGCTTCTTGACTTCTGCCTCCAATAGTTTTCCTCCATTCTGCAGGCTTGGTGCCATTTCCTTTGAAGGTTGTCCTCCTGTTGCAAAATTTCCGGAGTGATCTCCTTCTGTTCCATTTCCAACTGATGGGCTTCGAGATGGATTTGGGCTGCTAGGCGCATTGCTATTGTGCTTGGTTGGCTCTTTGCCCAAAGCTTCAGAGCGAATTTCAACCTTTTATTTTTCCCTCCCAAACGTAGAAAGCTGAGCCTTAAACTGTGGTGGCCCATACTTTTGTTACTAGATCTATGAAGCCTTTGTCATTTATCCAGTTTGGACTGAATCTGAAGGGGATGGGCCCTCTGACTTGGTCTTTTTTTATTTCTAAACGTATCGGCTTATGATCAGAAACACTGTGGGGAAGAATTTATGCTTTTGCTTCGAGTCCTAGCAGCAGGAGGGAGCCTTGTACGAGGAATTTGTCTAGTCTGGCAGCGATGTGCCCAGGACCAATCCTCTTATTGGTCCACGTGTGGCATCCTTTGACTGGTTTAATATCAAGGAGGTCCCAGGCTGAGGCTAAGTCCTCTACCCATTCTCTGGCTGGATCTCTCACTATAGAGCCGCCCCTCTTCTCTTCTTGGGCTAGAGTTACATTTAGATCTCCTCCGAGGATGATATTGGTGAGATTGTTTTGCTGGAGGTAGTCCTGTAAGGACTCCCAACAGTGTTTTTTTTCCCCAAAAAGTTGTGGAACATAAATATTAAAGATGCTTACCTGGCAGCCCGTGTCTTTGTGGAGAAATCTGGTGTGAATCCAATGCATGCAAGCGTCAGAACTGAGCATGTCTATTTTGGAGGCATTCCACATTGTGCAGAGCCCTCCTGAGGCGCCCCGGGCATTTCCGACAACTCCGAGGCTTCCTTTCCAAACATTCAACAAGGATTTGAGCGCATCCTGCTGACTCATTTTGGTCTCCTGGAGCAGTAGGATACTTTCTTTCGAGGTTTTGATTATATCTTTAAGCGCTTCTTCCTTCTTTTTGTTGCCCATTCCCATACAGTTCCAGGAGGTTATAATCATTATAAACCTTGGGGGGAGGGATGGCCTCCTTGGGAGGCTTTGGCTTGCTTCCGTGTGTGACGAACAGTAAAATATTTGATGGTGGGTTGCGACCCATTGAGCACATCTTTGTAGGCTTCCTGGTCCCTCTCAGCTTTTTTTGATTTTCGGCCTCTTCCCGTTTTCTTTGGGGTGGCCCATACCTCATTTGCTTTGTCTGAGTCGCTGCCTATGGAGATCTCCCCTTCCTCTATGTTTTGACTGCCTTCCTGCTTTTGGGGGGAGTTATTTTGCGTCCCTTCTGCTTCTGTTGGGTTGTTCCCCTTGTCTTCAGGATTCTGACCTTCCTTTCCTCCCTCTTGAACTTCTTTACTTGGATCTTGTTCTCTTTCTTCCGCTTCTTTGGCTAGGATTCTGAAGCTGTTCTCCATTTCTTTGGTTCCCGAGGATTTGTCTTTCTGTGGTTCTGTCTACTCATTTCTTTGGCCTCTNGGGGACTTCTGAAGCAGGGTCAAAATTTGGGGTCCATCTATTTAGGTATAGCCCTTGAGTGCCCATGAAGTAAGGTCCATTTCTGAAAATCAAATCTCTGTCCTCCTGGGAGATAAATTCGAAAATAAAGTATCCTCGCCTGACCGCGTAGCAGGTCACACTATTTGTTATCAGAGGCCTCTAGTTCCGCTGTATCCAGTTGTCTGTGGATCTGGTTGAGGGCCAGAATCCCATAAACTGGCCGATAAGCCCCCATTCAGAGAGGGATAGGGCGACTTTCATTGGATGTTCAGGAGGAAGGTCGATCTCTGGTATATCATCCAATTTCTTGACAAAACTCAGAGCTTTTGAGACGGTCGACTTCTTGCTGCAGGCTTCTACCAGGCGTCGAAAGGAGGCGGAGGGGGAAGAAGGGGGCGGCGACTCCCCCCCTTGGGCTGCCATGGAGGCACACTCAAGAACCCTAACGTAATCAGAGCTAGGTCAGGGGCGCGCGCACGATCTCAATCTCCCTGTAACATGAAAGTTATTCTTCACTGAGAAACGAATATTTCTGAATATTAATATTTGATTGAATATGATAATAATGATGATTACACTACCCTCATGATGGTTTCTATATAGTATTAACTGGTCACGAGGTGGGGAGGTACGTTCCTCTTGATTTAATTAAATGATATTAATTATTATTACAATTTATTATATTTATTATTATCATTTTTATGTTTGTAACATTGCCTCCCTCTTAATATTTTGTTTTTTCCTCAAAGCAATGGTAGGGATGGGTATTGTCGGAGGAATTGTTTGGACTCCCATGATGAATCTTCTTATGTAAGGTTTTTCCATTTGATAAGATATTCCTTTATGGTTATGGAATGTAACACCTTTTCCTTTGTGACAAGAATACCTTCTGGTTCTAAAATAATTTTTTCTTCGTCATCGAATTCAGGGATTTTTGTTTTCATTGGTTGAGCTTGTCCAACCATTTTTTTTAGACATGAAACGTGGAAGACATTGTGGATGCGATAATTGTATGGAAACTCCAATCTATAAGCTACTTGGCTATTTTTTTTTAATTTGAAAGGGTCCATAGGATTTTGGGGCTAATTTGTTCTTCCCTTGTTACTTAAGGGATAATTGTTTCTAGGGTTGGAGTCATACAAACACCTAATCACCTTCTTCGAATTCTCTTTCTGACCTATGTTGGTCTGCTAGTTGTTTCATTCGATTACGAGTTGTTGCTAGGTTCTCTGTTAATATTTGTATGGTTTTTTGTTCTTCCTCTAGCTTATTTCTTACAGCTTGGACCTTAGTATTTATTATTGAAAACTCCTTCCATTTAGGTGGTTCGTAACCATATAAGGCTTGGAAAGGAGTCATTTTAGCATATCTGTGATTTGTAGAACTATACCACCATTCGACTAAGTGTAACCATTGAGACCATTTATTTTGTTTATCTGTCACAAAGCACCATAGGTACGTTTCTAAGAATTTATTTACGATTTTTGTTTGTCCATCTATTTGTGGATGGTAGATAGAGATCATATTAAGAGATATTCCTGTATTTTTGCAAAATTATTTCCATAAATTTCCTTTAAATTTTGCATCCCTATCGCTGAAAATTACCTTCGGAAACCCATGTAACTTATAAATGTTTTTGCAAAAAACATCCGCAATTTGTTTTGTTGAGTCAATTTTTCTTACTTCCATGAAATGTGCATATTTGGTTAATCTGTCAACCACCACAAAATTTTTATCCTTCCCCTCAGACATGGTTATCCCTTCAATGAAATCCATTGAAATTTCTTCCCATTTTTGTTTAGGAATATGTAGGGGATGAATTAATCCTAGAGTCATAAATTTTCATTTTTATTCCTTTGACAAATTTCACATTCGGAAACAAATCTTTGAATATGCTTATTCATTCCTTTCCAATAGAATGATTTTCATGCATTATAGTAGGTTTTGAAAAAAGCCACATGTCCTGATGTTGGGGAGCTGTGTGACTCCCTTAAAACTTTCATTTAAAATTTTTCCAATGTCA
The DNA here is from genome assembly GCA_010110895.2 of Picea sitchensis. Classification (NCBI taxonomy): domain Eukaryota; kingdom Viridiplantae; phylum Streptophyta; class Pinopsida; order Pinales; family Pinaceae; genus Picea; species Picea sitchensis. The sequence goes on along the minus strand of SNQJ01S0035949.1, from coordinate 59,832 downwards.
ATTTTCCATTCAAATTTGGGGTTTTGGTCTAAATTGTTGATTATGGAATTAGATTCAGGATCTTTGGCATACTCAACTCAAATCTCATCCAACCAATTTGGAATGACTATTGTTGTTGCGTATGCGCTTACTTCCTCATCTTTTCGTGATAGTGCATCAACAACTACGTTGTCTTTCCCTTTTTTGTGTATTATTTCCATATCAAAGGTGGAAAGTTTCTCCATCCACCTTTTTTGTTGCGTGGATAAATTTTTTTGTCTTAGTAAGTATTGGAGACTACTGTGGTCAGTACGTATCGAAAATTTTCTTCCTAAGAGATATTGTCATCATTTAGCTAATGCATGCATAATAACTAACATTTTCTTATTTTAGGTAGATTTAAACTCTTCCTTTTTGTTGAGAAATTGACTTTCAAATGCTATTGGGTGGCCATATTGCATTAATACTACTCCTATTCCAATTCTTGATGCATCACATTCTACTACCAAGGGTTTTGCAAAATCCGGTGTTGCTAATACAGGTGTAGATGACATAACCCTTTTTAATGTTTCAAAAAAATCTTGTGCACTATTATCCCATTTGAAGGAATTTTTCTTTAATAAGTTTGATAAGGGTGTTGCTAAATGAGCGTAGTTCTTGATGAATATTCGATAATAACATGTTAATCCAAGGAATCCACTTAGTTTTGACATGTTCTTTTGTTTGGGCCATTCTATGATTTCATTGATTTTTTCAGGGTCCACCTTAACTACTTCTTGAGATATGACATGACCAATGTATTATACTTCTTCTTTACCAAAGGAACATTTTGATAGTTTTTCATAGAACTAATTTTTGTCTAAGAGAGAAAGTGTTTGTTCTAAATGCTTCATATGATCCTTCCAAGTTTTATTGCAAATAAGAATATCATCAAAGAAGACCAATATGAACTTCCTTAAGTAGGGGTGAAAAAGTTGTTTCATAGTTTCTTGGAAGGTAGATGGTGCATTGGTTAGACCGAACGACATGACTTTAAACTCATAATGACCTTCATATGTTTGGAAAACACTTTTTTGTACATCTTCTAATCTTACGCGAATCTGGTAGTACCTTGATCTTAAATCCAATTTTGAGAAGTATTTAGCTACATGGAGTTCGTCTAGTAACTCATCTATGAAGGGTATATAAAATTAATTTTTTATAGTTATTTTATTTAACCCTCGATAGTCTATACATAGTCTAAAAGATCCATCCTTTTTCCGAATCAATACTATTGGGGTTGCATATGGGCTCCTTCTTGTCGTAATAACCCCACATTTCAATAGGTCTTGAATTAGCCTTTCTATTTCCGTCTTATGGTGGTGAGGATATCGATAAGGTATAATATTAACTGGTGCTGAATCTGGCTTAACCTTGATTATATGTTCTATGTTTCTGTTAGGTGGCATCTTCATAGGTAAGTCTTGTAACACCTTGTCGTATTTTTGGATTAATGTTTGAAAATATGGATGTTGCGACTTGAATATTTATGTTGTTAATAACTGCATCTGATGATAGTGTGCAATGTAATTTGGTGCTCCTTTTCAAATTAGTTTCTCCATTTGTTGTGAGGATATAATTTGGGTGGGAAGTGGCTGGAATCAGTATAATTTGTGTTGTCTTCCTTCCCATTTGAATTTTATAAATTGTTTTTGGTGATTTGCAGAATAGGTCCCTAGCATTTGTAACCATTGAATTCCCAAGATGATGTCTACTCCTCCCAAGGGTATGGTGTAGAATTCATATTCTAATTAGTAATCTTCTACTTAAATCTTGATCTTGTGACATTTTCCTATGCCATAATTTTTTTTTCCATTTTCCACCATTACTCTTATATCCATGGCCGGATATACGAATAGATTTAGTTTCTTTTCAACATTTACATCTATGAAATTATGGGTGCTCCCTGTATCGACTAGAATGGTGACATTTTGTTTTTTTATGTTCCCTTTTAGTTTTAACGTTTGCGGTTGTGCTATTCCTTTTATTGCAACCAAGGATATCTTGGGGCATGGTCTCATCAGTTTCTGTATTGGGGGCCTCACCTTCCTCTTCACTTTCGTTATCTCACTCGCTGTCAGATTTTCTTGATTCTTTCTTTGCTTTACAAGAATATAATTTTTAATTGTTGCATTTGTACCCAGACGACCATTTGTCTTCACAATATTGACATTTTCTTTCCCATTTTTTATTTGATTCTTGATGACTAGTTTGACCTTCCCTCAACTGAGGTGGTAAATACTTGTTAGGGTTTTTTGTATTGTATTTATTCGTTCTATCATCTGAATATTTATTTAACCTTTATGGACTTGTGAATGCTGGTTTATTGAACTTGTTTTTTTTTTCTATTAGCCTTGTTGTGTGTCTTGCATCCTCAATTGTTTTAGGATTCCATAGTTTAATTTCACTACGAATGTAATCTTTTAGTCCACATATGTACATTTTGATGAGATGATCATCCATGAATCAGCATTGCCTTATTGCTACAACCTCCCATTCGTGAGTATAATCATTTACGTTTCCCTTTTGTTTGAGATGGACAAACTTGTTATACAGGTCGTCATCCTCTTTGTCATGAAATATTTTAAGTAGGGATGTTGTCAAATTATTCCAGTGGAATGAAAGGGTATCACATTTCCTGACCACCAAAGGTACCAATCATAAGCTTCTCCTTCTAGACTGTTAGAGGTTGTCATTACCTTCTCTCGTTTGCCTAACAGGGGGTTTGATTCAAACATTCCATCCATTTTGTTTATCCAAAACACAACTCCTCTATGGTCCTTGTCGTCATACTTTGGTAACTCCTTTTTAAATTTATGGTAATATCTATCATGGAATCTGGGTGTGTGTATATTTCTTGAAAAAATTTCCTTGGGAATTTCCTGGTTCCCTTGATTTTCTGGATTTATTTTTGGTATTTCTGGACTTTGTGGTGTTCTTCGATAAGCTAAGGGATCTATGAATAAAGCCTCAACACATTTCCTTAATTGTTCAATTTTTTCACTATGTTCATTAAGTCTTCTTTTTGTTTCAGTTTTATTGTTTTTGGATAACGCCAATAATCTTTCACCTTGTTGTATTAACCGATCAATTTTGCTCTCAGTCTTGAGTAATTTATCATTTTTTTCATTCATATATTTTTTGTTTTTTCCACATTGTTAAGTCGGTACCTTACACCATTGACATCATCTCTGCATTTTTTCACGTCATCCTTAAGTTATTATTTTTTGACCATCCTTGCGATATTTTTATTTTCATTTATTTTTTTAATTTTTTCATATATAATTATTATAATTAAAATTATAATAATTATAATAATGACAATTTGCAAGGAGGGGGTACGTCGTTTTGTAAAAAATGTTAAACAATGTACAAGGACAAAGGGGAGATGGGAAGAGAGGTTGTTGTTGGGACCAGGGTAATCAAAAGACAGAGTGGTCGGGGAATGTAGAGGTCGAGGGGACTAGGCATGGGACAAAGGTTGGGAGCATTGGCTACGTGTGAGTGGGGGTGTCGGGGAAGGGTCTGAGCTGGAGTTTGGATGCATGTGAGCGGGGGTGTTTGGGGAGGATCTGAGTGGTCATGCAGGGATTTCAAGGGGGAGTGTGTGGGGCAGTGGAGTTTGTGGTATGTAGAGT
>SNQJ01S0035949.1:9779-54989 GCA_010110895.2 Picea sitchensis | reverse complement strand
TTGTCCTTTCTTAAGTCAACTTAAAAATATAACTTTTAACTTCTTGACTTTCCCCCCTTCAGTGTGAGACTATGACCTAGTGGGGGTGCCCAGGCCACTGAGTCTCCTCATCACCTCTCTAAGAGGTGGGGGACATTACAGTTATGAAGGTGATCTCATACTTGTAGTCTATAGGATGAAACAACCACATTTAATTGTAGTAACACCATAGTGGTTGATCCTTGCTAGGATGCAATCTTGTTGTGTCAGACACTACATGAAATAATGACCTGAGGGGAAACCAAACATCTAAAAAGAAATTTGGGATGGTGAGTGAACATAAAGTTGGAATAAATAAAAAGAGTAACGATGAAGAAATAGGTTTTCTTGAGTAGATGATACATGTGGATATTGGTGGCCACCCACCTATTCCAAATTCCAATTGGCTCATCTTGAGAGTTTTTAGTTCAACATGTTTCTCTGTAATGGGGACATTTCTTTGTAATTGTGGGTTTTTCACTTCCGGGGCTGTCTTGAATCCCTACAAAACATCCAGTGGATATTGGTGGCCACCCACCTATTCCAACTAGATTATTTTGGAAGTTTTCATGTCAGTACATATTTCTATACTTCCAGGGCTATTTTGGGGCCCTAAACAATGTTTTCTTGGGTTTCCACAGTCAAAATGTAGACAAAGTTAGAGTTTGACAACATAATGTGTAGTTCTCAAAAATATCTTTCCAACGAGAAATCACACGCCTAAAATGGATATCGTATGCAAAATTTATGACCCCAGGAAGTTAATGTACTAACTTACCCCAAACAGGGCCCACATGACTTTTAGCACTTCATATCCTAGGGTTAGGTTTTTGGAATTCATGTTTATCATAAAAATGCCTTCAGAGCCTCATTGTACTCATTTTCTTGCGAATGAGCGTAACTGTCACATCTCTTCTTAGAGATAAAGCTACCACCATTCTAGCGAGTCTTGCACTTCTTTTTTACCATCTCTGTATAATTATTTCATTAATAGAAATCATGTATTGATGTATTTATCTTTTTTTGACAATTTTTGTGTGTATTTCATTGCAATATCTCTTCTTTCATTTCATTTCGAAAAATAATTTGGATTAGTGGTATCAGAGCAGGCTTCTCTTGATTGTTTTTTAGTGCATATCCCCGACGAGGTCCGAGTATATCAAGTTGGTTCTCGAGGTTGTCTCTCTTGAGGAAAATCACTCTCGCATGCCCAAGAAAACCTCTATGGCAGAAGAAAATAAAAATGATGGAGAAAAATATTCTATTAACCTTTTGCTTGAGCAAGATCTTGTGCGACAAAGGGATGAAATGATGGAGAATTTTTCCCACATCCTTCAATGCATTCTGATAGAAACTGGTGCATCTTCATCAAGAAACAAGTTTGGATGAACCTCTCCCTTCAAGGTATAATTTAATTTTTATATTCCCATATTTTAAGGTCGGATAGATGCGAATGCCTTAGAAAAATGGTTAAATATACTAGAAGGTTATTTCTCCGTTCACAATTTTTTTGACAGGGAAAATATCACCTTCGCACTCCTCAAGGCTCTCCCCCATGTCAAACATTGGTGGGAAACTTGATCTAGGTGGATATTGGTGGCCACCCACCTGTTCCAAATTCCAACTGGCCCATCTTGACAATTTTCAGTTCAACACATTTCTCTATAATGGGGACATTTATTTATAATTGTGGGTTCTGCACTTACAAGGTTGTCTTGAATCCCTACACAACATCCAGGTGGATATTGGTGGCCACCCACCTATTCCAACTAGCTTATTTTGGAATTTTTCATGTCAGTACATCTTTTTCTACTTCTAAGGCCATTTTGGGGCTCTAAACAATGTTTTCTTGGATTGCCACAGTCAATATGTAATCAGAGTCAGATTTTGACAACATAATACATAGTTCTCGAAAATGCCTTTCCAACGGGCTATCACACGCCTGAAACATGGATCGTATGCAAAGTTATGACCCTAGGAAGTTAATGTACTAACTTACCCCAATGGGGCCCACATGACTTTTTGTGTTTCATCTCCTAGGGTTAGGTTTTTGGATGTTTAGGATTTTTGAATTCATGTTTATCATAAAAAGGTCTTCAGATCCTCATTATAATAATCTTCTTGTGAATGAGCGTAGCCATGACATCTCTTCTCAGATATAAAGTTGCCACCATTCTAGCGAGTCTTGCACTTTGTATTTTTACAGTCTTTGTACATTTCTTTCATTAATAGAAATAATGTATTTCTATATTTATTTGTTTCATAATTTTTTTTATGTTTTTTTCATTGTAATATCTCTGCTTTCATTTCATTTTGAAAATAATTTGGATCAATGGTATTAGAGCAGGATGCTCTTAATAAAACATTTTAGTGCTTATCCCTGATGAGGTTCGAGTATAACAAGTTGGGTCTCGAGTTTGTCTCTCTTGAGGAAAATCTCTCTCGCACACCCAAGAAACCCTCTATGGCAACATAAAATAAAAACGATGGAGCAAAAGATTCTATTAACATGTTTCTTGAGCAAGCTCTTGCGCGACAGAGGGATTAAATGATGGATGATTTTTCCCGCATCCTTCAACGCCTATCGATAGCAACAGATGCATCTTCATCAAGTGACCACTTTGGAGGAACCTCTCCCTTCAAGGTACAAGTTAATTTTTATATTCCCGTATTTGAAGTTCAGATAGATGGGGATGCATTAGAAAAATGGTTGAATATGATAGAAGGTTATTTCTCTGTTCACAATTTTTTCGACAAGGAAAATATCAACTTCTCACTCCTAAAGGCTCTCCCCCATGTCAAAAATTGGTGGGAAAATTACTAGGAGAAAATTTCCATAGAGGAATATAGAATATATGGGGTTGAGCCCACTTGGGATTTTTTTGTGGATGCGGTCAAGGAAAAATACTACCCTATTGATATTTATGAATACTAGTACATGATATGGACCACACTGTAGCAAGAGAAGAGCCAAACAGTGTCAGAGTTCACAAATACTTTCCATACCTTTCACACCAAGATGGGTATCAAAGACTCCGAGCAACATCTAGTTCTGAAATACCGTGGGGCTCTACATAGGTACATCCAAACTAAAATGGGTTTCTTAAACATCTCATCATTGTGAGATGACTATCGATATGGTGTCAAAATCAAGTAGAAATTTAGGCACCAAAACAAATGGTAGTTTGGGTCTACAAATACGCAACAACCAAAGCATGGTAAAGATGAACCTAACCAATAGCCTTCTAAAAACCATTCCAAGACACAGGAAAATAAGGGTAAAGGAAAGACGAAGAATTACACTGGGAAGTGGTGTGACTTCTACAAAATCCCCTAACAAAACACCGATGAATGTAGCCAGAAGAACCTCATCTCAGTTGAGGTCATCAAACAATTGGGGTTGTCGACAACACCACAACTGCAGCCATAAAACATCAGGTGGCTTCATGAGGGATGATATATCCATGTCATCAAACAATGTTGTCTATCCTATGTTATCCAACCCTTCAAGGATGAGGTAGTGTGTGATGTTTCCCCTCTTGATGTCTGTGATGTTTTTTTGGGCCAACCATCTATGTGGAAACATCAATATTTTTATGAGTCTCAACCCCGTAGTGTCACTATTACTCTAGGGGGTCATATCTACAAGATACCATACATAGTTCAGACTACTATTCAACCAAATAGTGTTGCAAGGTAATCTCTCATACTGCAAAATTCATCCTCTTCATAGTTTGTTGAAAGAATGCTCATAAATCCACTACAACCGCTGTAGCCTCAACACCTTCTATCCACCGGAGGCATATTGCAGAAGAGAATGAATGTATTATTTCTTCACCTACAATGGTTCCTACATAATTCCCTGTCAAACCCAAAGAAAAAATGTTGGTGGAATAGATTCAACCCCACCAACAACAAGTTCGTGACAACCTTCCATAGACAAGAAACACACATTCTCTAACAAGGCACACATCTCACCAAGATTCAGGTTCAAAAAACGCTTTCCCCGCTTCCCCAGGCACTCAATTCAATGGAGACCATTGCTTCCTAGGGGCGGAGGATTGATCTAGGTGGATATTGGTGGCCACCCACATGTTCCAAATTCCAACTGACCCATCTTGAAAATTTTTAGTTCAACACGTTTCTATGTAATGGGGAAATTTCTTTGTAATTATGATTTCTAAACTTGTGAGGTTGTCTTGAATCCCTACACAAAATCCAGGTGGATATTGGTGGCCACCCACCTATTCAAATGGGATTATTTTGGAATTTTTCATTTCAGTACATCTTTATGTACTTCCAGGTCTGTTTTGGGGCTCTAGACAATATTTTCTTAGCTTTCCATAATCAAACTACAGACATAGTCATATTTTGACACCATAATACACATTTCTCTAAAATACCTTTCCAACAGGCTATCATGCATCTTAAATGGAGATCGTATGCAAAATTTACGACCCCAGGAATTTAATGTACCAACTTACCCCAACGAGGCCCACCTGACTTTTGGTTTTTCATCTCCTAGGGTTAGGTTTTTGGATTTTTAGGGTTTTGGAATTCATGTTTATCATAAAAAGGCTTTTAGAGCCTCATTGTAATCATTTTCTTGCAAATGAGCGTAGCTATCACATCTCTTCTAAGAGATAAATCTGCCACCATTCTAGCGAGTCTTTCACTTTGTATTTTTACAGTCTCTATACATTTCTTTCATTAATAGAAATCATGTATTGTTGTATTTCTCTGTTTTGAATTTTTTTTATGTGTATTTCATTGTAATATCTCTTCTTTCACTTTGTTTCGAAAATAATCTGGATCAAAACTTACTGGGAGAAAAGTTCCACAGAGGAATCTGGAATATATGGGGTTGAGCCCACTTGGGATTTTTTTGTGGATATGGTCAAGGAAAAATACTACCGTGTTGATAAATATGAAGACTAGTACATGATATGGACCAAACTGCGGCAAGAGAAGAGCCAAACAATGATAGAGTTCACAAAGACTTTCCATACCTTGTGCACCAATATGGGTATCAAAGACTCTGAGCCACATCTGGTTCTGAAATACCGTGGGGCTTTGCACAGGTACATGCAAATAGAAATGGATTTCATAAACATCTCATCATTGGGATATTCCTATCTATATGCTTTCAAAATCGAGTAGAAATTTAGGCACCAAAACAAATGGGAGTTCAGGTCTACAAATCTGCAACAACCAAAGCATGGTAAAAACGACCCTAACCAATAGCCTCCTGACAACTAGTCCAATACATAGGAAAATAAGGGTAAAGAAAAAACGAAGAATGAAATTGGGAAGTGGTGTGAATTCCACAAAATCCCATGGCACAACACCGATGAATGTCTCTCGAAACAGTTATTGGTGGTTGAGTTCAAAGACAAGGAGTCAAATCCTGATTCAAAAAATATTGAAAATAGACAGATCATCGACGCAGAACCCACTGCTACTTTCGTGACCGCAACAATTCAACCACAAGAACTAGTAGATCTTGAAGAGGGGGAGTGCCTCTTCCATTCAAATATATAGGTGATGGGGACCCCGTTTCATTTCATTGTTGATAGCAATGGCCGAAAGAACCTCCTCTCAACTGAGGTCATCAAGCAATTGGGGTTGTCGACAACACCACACTTGCAACCATACAACATCGGGTGGCTTCACTAGGGATGAGATATATGTGTCAACCAACAATTTTACCTATCCTATGACATCCAACCCTTCAAGGATGAGGTAGTGTGTGATGGTTCCCCTCATGATGTCGGTGATTTTTTTTTGGGCCAACGATATATGTGGAAACCTCATGATCTTTATGAGTCTCGACCCCGTAGTGTCATTTTTACTCTAGAGGGTCAACTCTATAGGATACGAAAGGTAGTTCCTACTAATGTTCCACCAAAATAGTGTTGCAAGGTAATATGTCACACTGCAAAACTCATCCTCTTCACAGTCTGTTCAAATGATGCACATAAGGCCACTACAACCACTGTAGCCTCAACACCCTCTATACAACATAAGAATATTGAAGAAGAGAAAGAATATATTTTTTCTTCATGTACAATGGCGCCTACACAATGCCTTGACAAGATTAGAGACAACAAGTTGGTGGAATATATTCAACCCCTCCAACAACAGGTTCGTGACAACCTTCCACAAACCAAGCATCACAACTTCTCCAACAAGGCATACAACTCACCAATATTGAGATTTAGAAAATGATTTCCTCTCTTCCTCGGTCACTCAACACAATGGATATCATTCCTTCCTAAGGGGGGAGGATTGATCCAGGTGGATATTGGTGGCCACCCACATGTTCCAAATTTTATCTTGACAGTTTTTAGTTCAAAACGTTTCTATGTGACGGGGACATATTTTTGTAATTTTGTGTTCTACACTTTTGGGGTTGTCCAAAAGCCCTACACAACATCCAGGTTGATATTGGTGGCCGCCCACCTATTCCAACTGGCTTATTTTGGAAGTTTTCATTTCGGTACATCTTTATGTACTTCTAGGGCCTTCTTGGGCCCTAAACAATGTTCTCTTTTCTTTCCACAGTAAAATTGTAGATAGAGTCAGAGTTTGATTACATAATGTGTATTTCTCAAAAATACCTTTCCAATAGGCTATCACACACATGAAACAAAGTTCGTATGCAAAATTTATGACCCCGGGAAGTTAATGTACTAACTTACCCCAAACAGGGCCCACATAACTTTTGGTACTTCATCTCCTAGGGTTAGGTTTTTGGATGTCTAGGGTTTTGGCATTCATGTTTATCATAAAAATGCCTTCACAGCCTCATTCTACTCATCTTGTTGTGAATAATAATAGTCATCACATCTCTTCTCAGAGATAAAGCTTCCACCATTCTAGCGAGTCTTGCACTCTGTATTTTTATAGTCTCTGTACAATTCTTTCATTAATAGAAATCATGTATTGTTGTATTTCTATGTTTCTGACAATTTTTATGTGTATTTCATTGTGATATATGTGCTTTCATTTCATTCCGAAAAAAAATCCGGATCAGTATATCAAGGAAACCAAAGGAGAGAAAAGAAAAGAAGAATGTGTGCTACTAATATCTTAAGGAAAACTATTGAAAAAATTCCCAAGATGGCCCCACAAGGGTCCCATTTTGAGATGGAGTTTCATTGAAATTAGTAAACCATGTTAAGACATTGAAACCTTTTGAGTTTAGTGCACCCTACAAAAATTAGTAGGAATTTAAGAGCATAAGGTGAGACTTTCCTTGACCATCAAAGGACTATAGAATTTTAATCACAAGCCAAGATTTAGTTGCAAAAAAAAACAACACTAGTAAAATTGCAAGAAAAAGAGAGAAGACAGAATGAAATAATACTTGAAAAGTCAATATTGTTGAAGAACCAATTTGTATTTCACTTGTATATTGATTCTTGACATGAGTACAATATATATACGCTCCGGGGAGAAATTCACATACGGTTGGGGTTCTTTGTGCATGCACTAACAAGATTTAGTCAATTCTTAACTAATCAATACCATGAGTCACTAAGTGGTAAATGATAAGTTTGACTCCATTAAGAATAAAGGAATTGCACACTTCCTAAGGTATAGGTTATCAATATCTAATGTGCATTAGTTTCCATAAATTCCATTAAAATAAAATAACATGCAAGAGAATTAAAAATAATCAACCAATAACAATACAACACATAAAGCATGCACCAGATGTAACCTGAAAAACCCAAACCGGGAAAAGCCAACCAATTAGACCTATTGGTTCCTTGACCAAACCCGACCAAGCCCTCCTAGTGAGCCTTCACTTCTCACATCCTAGAACAATACAATGGAGTCTCCTAAGCCTATTTAAATGCTTCATTACATGAAATACCATGGGATCAATACCCCGGGTCACCAATACCATGTGCCCAAAACCACTAGTGTTGATCTAACACTTTGAATATTTCACCAAGTAAAGTTTAGCCTAACATTCTTCCCTTCTAAATTGACTTGGGGTAGGGCCTAAAGGTGAGTGGTGCAATCTCACTTTGCTAGTTTGGCTAGATTTGGTAAAAACAAAAACCGAGAAAACCAACAACTTGTGTATCTTTTCTACAACTCCATTATGTTGAGGGGTATATGTAGTGGTTTTGTTCCTTGCTATACAACAATTCTTACAAAATTATTTGAATTCATTTATGTAGAACTCTCCACCACTATCTGTCCTCAACACCTTAATTCTTTTCTCTATTTGAATCTCTACAAGAGCCTTAAACTCTTTAAACTTGTCAAAGAATTCATATTTATTCCTGAGGAAATATATCCATGTATTCCTTGAGAAGTCATCTATAAATGAGACATAGTGAAAATATTTTCCTAGTGATGGAACTGACATAGGTCCAAACACATCACTATGAACCAACTGTAAAATTCCCTTTTCCCTCGTTGCACCAAAAGGGAATCTTACCTGATTCTAGTTCCCATATACACAATGTTCATAGAAATAAAAATCAGAGAGAAGTTATACATACCTTCAACCATACCTTTACCATGTAGTAGTCAAAGGTCGTTCTCTTTGATATGCCCCAACCTTTGATGCCAAAACATAATCTTTTCTCCAAAGGTTGTAGGGGTTTTTTCTTCTTCATCTCCAATCTTAGGAACAATTGAATTTTTAAACCCATCACTAATAGTGCTTCCCTGTAGCTTATATAGAGTTCCAAACCAAAATCCCTTCAACAACACCATGGCTCCTTGAACCATCCTGTATGTTTCTTTCTCAAATATTATTTTTACCCTTGCATCGTCCATTTTGCATACATTATAAAATTTCTGGCCAATATTGGATATACAGAATATTAGGGAGTGTTTTAATCCTTCTATCCATGAACTTCAACTTGAATTTACCTTGTCCTATGATTTTGGCTATCGATTCATCACCTAGGAAAATATCACCTCCATCATACCTTTCATACTCACAAAACCACTCCTTCTAGGGAGTCATATGAAAGGATGTAGCTCAGTCAACCAACCATGCCTCATTATCTACATGTGTGCTTGAATAAGTCAAGTACACATTCCCTCCTTGTTCCACATAGGTTTTTGCTTCTTTAGAAGGAGAATATTCATATCCCTTCCCTCTCTCAACACTTTTGGATCTACATTTCTTCTTATAGTGCCCTTATTTTCCACATCTCCAACATACCTTTACAAACTTTCTAGGAGATTTATATCTTACCTTAGATTTGTATCTCCCACTTGAGGACTAAGATCTATTTCCTTCTTGGGAGTGTCCTTTTGTAAATAATGCATCTATGCTTTGTAATTCCATGTTCTTCCACCTCATCTCCTTTGACAAAAAGGATGAGACCACATCATCAAAACTTAAAGTAGTTGTATTACTACCTATGGCTACAGCTAGACTATCCCACGAGTCCAGTAAAGAGAAAAATAAACTAATACACTTTCATCAGAAATATTAATATCAATAGATAATATATGACTTACCAAAGTATTGAAGGAGTTCATATGCTCTATCCCCAAGTCTTTGTCTTTCATCCTCAGGTTATACAACTTCTTCTATAGGAACAATTTGTTTACCAGTGAATTTCATTGATACAAAGCCCATAACTTATACCATCATACCTTGGTTGTAGCTTCCCCTAATACAATAAGTAATACTAAATCTGAGAGACACTACCCAATTGTTCTATTCGCCTTCCAATCCAACTTTTACTAGTCTTCTATTGACATTCCTGTAGGTGAAGTACTTGGATCCATAATGATCCACTGATATTTTATCACCAAAATATATTCCATATCGAGCTTCCACAACTCAAAACTTTTCCCATTAAAGTTCTTGATCTCTATTTTCGAATTGCTCACCATTTCTTTTCACATGAAGAAATGATATCACATATCTCCCACTGTAACAAGGTTTATCATAGACCTGATCCAAAAACTTAGCCACAAAGGTGTCCCCCTGAAGACAATAATATCTCTGATACCAAATGAAAATAAAACAACATGTGAGAGAAATATAAATAATCAACCTATTGGAATACTAAGAAGGGTGAATCAATAATACCCCTTTTTAAAGTGAGTTACTTTTATATTTTTGTTTGTTAATCCTAATCTTGTCTCATTACGTGGTGGGGCATATTATAGTAGTAATGTTATTTTATTTATGTAGGTCTTGGACCATTAGTTGTAATTATACCTCCCTAGTCTCCCTATATATACCAAGGAGACATTTTCATTACTAATATCATCTTGTACCCAGACATTTGAAAGTGGGGTAAAAGGAGGTTCCCTTCAAAGAGGATTATTATCTGAAATTGTGTCTCTTTCAAAAGTTGATTACTTTTAGAGGTTTTCTATGCTATATTGATATTTGGTTCTTAACATGGTGTCCGAGGCTTCGAGGTCTTGGGGTTTCCTGCTACATCTAAAGACATAGGATTTTCTCTATAAATTTTTTCTAGAAAATGTCAAAGGAACGGCTTGGAGGATATTTATTAGATGGATCAAGGTTCTTTGGGTTCAAAATTCAGCTCACAGTATATAATTTGATTACAACACAGTACAAGATAGGGTTCTGGAATCATCCTAAAAACAAGTCATTGAGGAATTTCTCTATAAAGAAGTTTATATAATGTTTCAGACCATGAACTATGGAGATATTTACATAAATTAGTAAGTTATCTGGGGTAAAAATTTCAACCATTGTCATCTTAAATTTGTAGATACACCTTGTTTAAGATATAGAGATAAAACTGATCCTATTGACTTGTCTCAAGAAGTTGTTCCAGGTTAAAAAATCATAACCTCTTCCTAGAGTATTCAAATTGAATGGGACTAGTTTCATTGGATTTTGGATAGTCTGTATTATTTCTGGTGAGAGTTTCAAAATTTAATATCAATTATTTTTTTTTTTTAAAAAAATAATTTTTATAAAATTCTGAAACTTGTACTCAAAATACGAAAAATCTTTCCTAGTTCCAATTGAACTAGTCTCACTCAATTTGATCAGACCTATGGCATTGCAGAGGAAGAAATATCATAGAACTACATAAAATAAAAGTTTTCATACCTACAAGGGCGAAACTTGGGAGATACAATAGAACATATATTGTCTAGGGCCTCAAAATCAAAGGTTCAAAAGTGATACTTGGCCAACATACCACACAAAAAGGGAACCTACCACATAAAACTAAAAGCCTTCACAAAATCCTACTTGAGCTCTTGATGAATGTGAATAAATCATTAGGGACATAAATGATTTACAAAGAGATAGTAACAAAGATGAAGCATAAGAGATGATGGAGGGATTAAAAGGAAATCATGGAAGTATTAAACAATTTAAATGTGAAGAGCACACAGAAAGTGAAAATGCATCCCATGAAATTCATGATGAGGGACCTGAGGAAGATTGAATCAAGAATGGAGAAACTCAAATTTTGGTTTGAAGACCAATACGTTCCTAATATTGATGTAGTGAAGTTTATGGCAGGACCCAATCCACATGGATACTTGATTGGAGCAATTCTTTGATCTCCATAATGTGCCACATACACAAAGGTTATGAATTGCTTATATTTAGAACCTAATCCAATTTGTATGGTATCATTGGCTGTTCTCTAAAATCACTTGCCACTTGGAAAGGAAATTTTTCAGGAAGAAGTAGCACACTATGGGGATACAAAGAGCAATACCTTCTTTGTGATTGATAAATCTCAAGAAAAGGGTTGGATTCATAGAGCACATTTAGAACTTCCAAGATTGAATATAAGGGTAAGCTGATATTCAGGATGAACACTTTATTGATTTATTCATAGGAACTTCAAAGGATAACATTCAACATGAGGTTAGCCTTTGGGAATCCAAATCATTGGAGAATGCATTTAAAGGTGGCAGAAATGTTGAAAGTAAAATATGGCTATGGCTACTAGGACCAATCTAACATCTATAGAGAACAATGATCCTTATTCTAAAACAACTCAACCTACAAAGATTTGACACCTCAACAATTGGAAGAAAGAAAAAGAAAAAGGTTTATGCTTTAATTGTAATGGAAAGTACAGTAAAAGGGACATAAGTGTGGTGAGAAAATTATTCTACATGGGTTGTGAAGAGGGAGGAAGAAGAAGAACAAGAACCATCTCAATATGAAAACATGGAATCAATTTCGTCTGAAGGTTGACTCCCATGATATCATGTAATGCATTGTGGAATTAGCACTCCACAAGAACCCTCAAGATCGAAGGATACATCAAAAGAAAAGGTAATAGTCCTAACTGATTCTCGCAGTACTCATGAATTTCATTCACTATAAATTAGCCAAAGATCTCAATTTATTTGTATATCCCGAGTTTCAAGTAATGATTAGAGATGGAGGAACTATCAATTACTCGGAAAATGCAATAAGATGATCTTACTATGGGGAATATGTAATAAATATTCAAATGATTACTATTGCCATGGGTGGTGCAAATGTTGTACTAGAATCCAATGGTTACAATCATTAGGAACAATGGCTTTTAATTTTCAAGAGCTGTTCATGAAATTTTCATTGGAAGGAAAAGAAATTGGTTAAGAGGTATCACAAGGAAAACCGGTGGATGATAAGCTCTAATGGCTTGAAAAAATTATTGAAAAGGGGCATCAAAGACATTGCACAACTATACTCACTAGATGTTCAAACATCTAAGCCATATATTAGTCAAAGAATCTCAGGATCATTGATAAACATTCCAAAGAGTATTTGAAGATATTCCCAAGGTCTTCCTACTTGAAATCATGATCTTGAAATTCCACTAATTTCGAGAGTGTTCCTCCTAACATCGGGCCATGAAGATACCCTTACACTTGGAAAGTGGAAGTGAGCACATGGTTGAAGAAATGTTAGAGAACAGCATTATTAGACCCTAGCCAGAAGTTCTTACTCTGCACCAGTGGTAATGGTATTCAAGAAAGATAACTCATGGTATGTGTCCATATTATAGAAGCTCAACAAGATCACTATTTAGGATAAGTTTCCCATTCTGTCATTTGATGACTTTTTAGATGAACTACATGGAGCAATCTATTTCATAAATTGGATCTCCGTTCAAGGTATCATCGGATCGAGAATGGGAAGAAGATATCCAAAACAACATTCGAACTCATGAAGGCCATTATGAATTTTGGTCATGCCTTTTTGGCCTTACAATTGCACTTCCACATTTGAGCTTGATGAATTAGATTTTCAAGCCCTTCAACTAAAAATTTGTGTTAGTATTTTTGATGATATATTAATCTATAACAAGTCTTGGGAGGGTCCTTAATGCGACTGTTGACAAGGTGTTACAACTACTAAAGGACCAACAATATATGCCAAACCATCAAATGTTTATTTGGAGTAAAGGAGGTAAGAGTATTTGGGTCATATTCTAACTCATGAAGGTGTCAAGGTAGACTACAACAATATTAGAGCCATGATGGTGGTTGATTCCCAAAACATTAGAGAATCTTAGAGTTTTAGGTTTGACAGTTTCCTCTGCAAGTTTGTTGGCTTATGGAGAATAGCAACACCTTTAATGACACTAACTAAGAAGGATGCATTTTTCATGGACTCCATAGACAACTAAGCTTTTGAACAACTTAAAGAGGTGATGTGTAAATCTCTGTCTTGACCACTCCGGACTTCACAAAAACCTTTATTGTGGAATGTGATGCTGTAGGAAATGGAATTGGTGTTGTCCTAATGCAAGAAGGAAGGCCCACAGCTTTTGAGAAAGTCACGACCACTCAAGGGAAAGGGACTTACACAAAACCCATTTATGAGGAAGAAATGATGGAAATACTACATGCATTGAAGAAGTAAGTCCTTACCTAATGGGTAGGCACTTGAAGGTCAAAACGGATCATGATATTCTTAAATACTTCTTGGAACAAAGACTATCTTCGGAAGAACAACAAAAATGGGTAAGCAAGATATTGGGTTATGATTTTGAAATCCTCTACATAAAAAGGGAAGAAAAATGTTGTGGTAGATGCACTCTCAAGAAAAGGATGAAGATGTTGAGGCCTTTCTCTATGCTATCTTGATCATCCAACCCGATTGGATAATAGAAGCAAGGGATGAATGGAAGAATGGAAACTAGCTGATGGAAATAGGGATGAATGGAAGAAGCAAGGATTCAGGTGCATCGGATACATTACATGGGAAAATGATTCACTATGGTACAGATCGCTTATGTTATGTAAGAACCCCCAACTCAAACAAAGGTACTATTGGAATTGCACACCTCTCTCTCAGGTAGGAGGGCACTTAGGATTTTTGAAAACCTACCATGTAGGAGTCGAAGAGTTTTGGGATGGCCTTAAAACTAGCTAATGTTGAAAGGTTTGTAGAAGCTGAGAATGTTTGGTTTACAACAAAATAAGGTTAAGACAATTAAGATCCAGTTCTTTTACAACCATTATCCATCCAAAGTCAACAGCTGGGAGGTTCCATGGATTTCATCAGAGAGTTACCAAAGTCACAGAAGAGGAAAGAGAGTGTAATCACTTAATTTGATTGTTGATAGACTAACCAAATTATGCACTTTTGTACACTCTCATCCCTTCAAATCTAGATGCAGTTGCTGCATTCATGGAGCCAGTTCACAAGCTACATGGAATCCCAAGATTATTATGAGAGTAGCCCAGTCCATCTTCACTGAACATTTTTTGGACCTTAATTATTTTTCTTGTTTGGGTACCAATTGAAAACAAAGCTCATCCTATCATCTTCAATTGGAAAGAAAATCGAGATATGAGTGAAGAAAAATGTCACGGAAGGCTACGCCGTTGCTTTGTCTCGATAGAAGCAAACCTGATGGTTCAAATGGATTTACCCTTGGTAGAATAGTGGTATAACACTTCCTTTCATACTTCAACAAAAGAAATGACACCATTTATGGCACTTTATGGATACCACCCTCCTTCCATCACTTCTTCTCTAAAGAAAAATCTAGGTTCAAGCAGTGGAAGATCACATGAGAGAATCAACAACAAGTTCTCAAATATTAAAGGACAACACGACCATGGCATACTGTGCGTAGAGCAACAAAGCGGTCGACATCTTAGTGAATGAAGTTTTGAAGTAGGGGGATTGAGTATTTTCAAAATACAACCATACAAGCAGATGTCCCTCAAACAGAAGCCAAGAAGGATAATAAATTATCATAAAAGTAATATGGCCCTTATAAAGGTGTTTCAAGATTGGCACTATGGCATGCATTTAGACTTCCAGCATCTTCGCAGGTTATCCAGTTTTCCATGTTTCATGTAACATTGGAGCTTCCCGCATCTTCACGAGTACACCCAGTTTTCCATGTTTCATGCTTAAAGAAGGTTATAGGCGACAAGACCCCAGTTCAAACTATATTTCCAGAACTTGATGAGGAAGGAAAAATCATATTAGAGCCTGAATCCATCATTGACACAAGAATTCTCCAGATGAGGAATAGATCCATTTAAGAGTATCTCATCAAATGGAGGAAACTATCGATTGAAGATTCCACTTGGGAAGATGAGCCTTTTATACAGAAGAATCCAGAGTTACTCAAGCGTTGCGGACAACACTTGTCTCAAGGGGAGGGGCATGTTAAGCCTTAATATTGGCTCATTACCCCTTAATTGGGACATACTATATTAGTAATGTTATTTTATTTATGTCGGCTTTAGGCCATTAGTTGTAATTATACCGCCTAGTCTCCTATATATACCAAGGATACATTTTCATTTTAAATCATCTTGTACTTGAACATTTAAGTGGGGTAAAAGGAGGTTTCCCCCTCGAAGAGGCTTATTATATGAAATTATCTCTTTTTCAAGGCGTTGAGTACTTTTTTTGAGTTTTTTCTATGCTATATTGATACTTGGTTCTTAACATTGTTAATTACCACAATAGATCAACAATGGACTTGTTTGTAAAATGAATTATATAAATATAATTAATAGGAATTACAAGGCTTTATGAAGAGTAGTGAAGGACACCAATCCTTTTTAGAGCACCAACTCTAGGAGACACAAATCTCGTTCTTCAGGGAACAAACCCTAGGAAGCACCAACTCCCTTGTTTTGTAGGGAACCAACCCTAGGAAGCACCAACTCCCTTGTATTTAGGGAACCAACCCTAGGAAGCACCAACTCCCTAAAATTACATGTACTTAGTAAAGGATATGAATTATTCCGTGCTCCTCCCTTGCACCCTCACTTCATAAGAATAATCATATCTTCTTCTTGGACTCTACTTTAATTTTGATCTTTTGATATGGACTTCAGAGAAACTTTATTCTCACCATTCTTTCTCATTTATATAATCTTCCAACTGGTGTGAGATATGAAGCATTGTGTCCCTTTGTTTGGACCATCACACCTCTTGATTTTAAATTAACAATAATCTCTATTATTATTCAAACATTATTATGAAGGATTTTAATTTAGTGAGAGTGATTTTCATAAATCGATCACAGGTATGGATCGATTTCTTTTAACTCGATTCCATGTCTCTAAAAAATTGCAGAAATAGAATTCTACAGAGGCGCTTCCTTCAAACCATTTACATATGACCATATGCATAAACTGCAAGCTTATTAATTTAAGTGATGTTCCCAACATGTGTTCGTAACCCATGACCAAGGGTTGAAACCTTCTCCTCCTTACTTCGGCCTTCGAGCGAATTCTCTCTTAGAATCATCCAGTCTTATGAAGTTTGACCTTCCTGAAGTGGTTACTTCTCACAAGGATTGATCCAATGGTTAGCATGATTCCTGAAAACAAATCAATAGTCTAGATTTGATCCTTACACTATCCTTCCACATATTAATCCAATGACTATGAATTAATCAAATATTGAGATGGAAGACCACTATTTACTTTGGGACATCGAGACTTTAGGGGTTTGAAGGTCCAAGTAATTGCTTGTTCCAATTTCCACCAGAGTTGGTCAACACCGAAGTGGTCAACATGGGAGTGCTTACATCATATTTCCACTATGTTTTAATGTAACTGTCATGTGAGAATCTGAAGGATCTTAGATCAAAGTTCAGCATTGACTTCAACCTTAAGAGATTTGGGTAGTTTTTGGTTTCCCCCAAAGGACAAAATCCTGGAGTGACATAACTTGTTGACGTCACTGCTAACTTGGAACTGGCTGAGTGGTTACCACGTGTCACCTAGATTCGTGACTTACATAACCTAAAGTTCCAACTTGACCTAGACACTTGTCACCATATGATTGTGCCATGTGTCCTTTCTGACATGGTCTTGCTAAAATGGATCTCCTGATGTGGCACATTTCCTCCTCCTGGTCGTAGGTTCAAATGAATCCTTCATCCAACCACTATGAGAAACTCTTAGATCAATGGTCCAGATTTATTTCGGCCTTTGGGACTTTGAAATCATTCAACCTTCCGTAGTGCATTTCACTGAAGTAGATTGGATGGTCGACATTTGATCTTCTGTCCAACGGTTTCAAACAAATCGATTTTCAGGACCTAATGTGTAGTTGAGTGGAAGGTTCTCATTCACGTCAGTACTTCAACACTTCGGGACTCTAGTATTTGAATTCATTCAAATCTTCCAGAAAAAATTTCATCGAAGTGCTTATTAGCGCTTTCTGATTGATAACCTACACAAGTCTAGGGGCTAGGACCATGGGCTTAACCATTCCAAGTGTTTGATCTAATGTTCATGGTTCATGCTGGAGGATCTTAGATCAATGACCAATGTTAGTTCATGACTTTG
Source organism: Picea sitchensis (assembly GCA_010110895.2). NCBI lineage: Eukaryota > Viridiplantae > Streptophyta > Pinopsida > Pinales > Pinaceae > Picea > Picea sitchensis. Next base: position 37,205 of record SNQJ01S0035949.1, on the reverse strand, counting down.
CACTTCAGGTAAACTTACATGTTCTTGGCTCCTTTTTTCCAGAGTGGTCAGTGCATGAGTTGACTACCTTATGATCTAATGGTTCGACTTTTTCCATTCCAGATCGACGACTAATACTTAACTCTAGATCAAATCTTGATCTAACGAATGAGAAACCATCTAAAGCTCCTGATTTAGATCTGACGATTGATATTTAATCCTTCCCAACCTATGAATTCACCTCAATCTAATAATCTTGGATTTTCCTGAAATAAGAATGAACGAATATTGTGCATCATCTCTTATAGGCTTCGATTAATGTTCTTTATTTTGATTTGTTCATCGTTATTTATCCTGAGATTTTAATAACTATTCGTGCATTATTTTATGCATTGTTCTTCATTCCCTAACCTCCTGAGATCCAAATTCCTTTTGCTTCATTAAATCATTACTCCTTCTATACAAGGATATCTGCATGCTCTGATCTCTTGCAATCTAATACTCTTCCTCTCCTGAGCTTTAGGTAGATTCCTCTGCACCTCGTGCTATGTCTTCTGCGCAACTTACTACGTTATTTCTCTTGATCTTATAGGATATCAAAGATGTATAATGATAATACCATATTGATATTATTGACATCATTTCCATAGTCAACATTGATTATTTTGGCCCTCTTTGACATCAATTCCAACACCATAAGACCATGTCCAACATTTCCCCCCTTTGTCATTGATGGAAACCTTTTTATTTTTGAAATTTATACCTTTATCAATTTTCCCCCCCTTCAATATAAATGACATAGGGGATATTTATTCACTCCCCCTGTGGAAATTCTCCCCCTGACCATGTTCCCCTTTTGATACGATTTTATGGTTTTTAATGAGGTTTTTGAATTACTCCTAATTTCTGTCGAAGACTTTCAAAAGTACTCCTCGACAAAGGTTTTGTGAAAATGTCTTCAATCTATTCTTTGGTGTCTACATACACTATTTTAATTATTTTTTGGGTAACCCGATCTCTTAGGAAATAGTATTTAATTGGGATTTGTTTGGTTTTAGAATGCATTACTGGATTTTTAGATGTTCTTATGGAACTAGTGTTATCACAATTAATAGTAACGAGATTATTATATCTTATTTGTAGATCTTCTAAAGTTTGCTTCATCCAAATAACTTGTGTGCAACAATGTATTTTGCCTCTATTGTAGAGAATGATGTGGATGTTTGTTTCTTTCTGGACTATGCTACCAAAAATTTTCCTAGAAAAAAATGCTTCTCCACTAGTGATTTTCCTATCATCTGTGCTACCGGTCCAATATACATCAATATATGCAGTTAGATTGAAGTCTTTATCTTTTGGATACCATAATGCAAGTTATAGGGTGCCTTGAAGGTATCTGAATATTCTTTTTATTGATTTTAAGTGAGTTTCTTTAGATGAAGATTGAAATCTCCCCACGATTCCTATAGCTTGCATGATGTTAGGTATTTTTTCTTTTGAATAGATAAAACTTCCAACCATTGATATATACATCATTTGGTCCACTTTTGGTGAGTCATATTCTATGCTTAGTTTACATCCAGTGACCATGGGAGTACTCATAGGTTTACTATCTTCCATTTGAAATTTCTTCAGCATTTCCTTGATATATTTTGTTTGGGAAACAACTATTCCATTTTTTGTTTGATTTACGTGTAAACCTACGAAGAATGACAGTTCTACCAACATAGACATTTCAAACTCTTCTTGCATTTTGGTAGAAAATTTTCTTCTTAGTGTAGTAAGATTACTTCCAAATATGATGTCATCTACATATACCACCACAACAATCATGTTTTGATCCTCAATTTTGATGTATAGGTTTTTTTCAGTAGTCCCTCTCTTATATCCTTGTTTTTGTAGGTATTGATCAAGCCTAGAGAACCATGCTCTGGGGTCTTGTTTAATATCATACAAGGCCTTTTTTAGTTTGCACACATAGTCATGATTTTCTGATAACATGAATCCTTCTGGTTTCTCAACATAGACTTGTTCTTCTAGTGTTCCATTAAGTAATTCTAATTTGACATCCATATGATAGATTTTGAAACTACTGAAGCATACAAATGCTAAGAACATTCTAATGGCATCAAGTCTTTCTACTGGAGCAAAAGTCTCTTCAAAATCAATACCTTCTACTTTGAAATATCCTTTGCAAAATAATATGTCTTTGTTATTTACAATATCCCCATTTTCATTTAGTTTGTTCTTGAAGATCCACTTGGTTCCTATCACATTCTCGTCCTTGGATCTTGGAACTAGTTCCCAAGTCTGATTCTTCTCTATTTGGTCTAGTTCTTCATTCATTGATTTTATCCAATATTTAATTTTTATATCTTCTTTAACTAACTTAGGTTCTATTAGGGATAACATTGTTTGTTCTGATTCAAAAGCGAGTTTCCTTCTTGTTTCCACAATTGCAATTTTATCTCCAATAATCTTTCTTTCTGGATGATTCTTTTGAACTCTTTTTGATGGAGCTCTTGGAAAGGGAGTTTCTTCATTGTATTCTTCATCAGTGTGTGGTTCATCTTCCCATATTTCATTATTATCATATTCTTGATAATATTCTACATCATCATCTTCCCGTTGAGATTTTACATCATCATCTTCTTGTTCAGATTTTTTTATCAATGCCTTGGGATATGCTCTTTTTTAGATCATCTATCTTTACATTGGCATTTTCCACTATCTTTAGTATTCTAAGATTATAACATTTTTATTCTTTTTTATTAGATGAATATCCTAAGAATATTCCTTCATCATATCTTAGATCAAACTTTCCTAGGTTATCTTCATCATTCTTTATGTAACATTTACATCCAAAAGTTCTAAAGTGTTTTATAGATGTTGGCCTTCCAAACCATAGTTCTTAAGTGGTTTTGTCATGGTTGGGTCTCAACTGATCTCTATTAAGTATGTGGAATGTTGTGTAGATTTCATATCTCTAGAATTTGTTTGGAATATTGGCTTCATTTAAGATGGTTCTTCCAGCTTCTTGAACTATTTTTTTTTTCCTTTCTACCACTCTATTATGTTGAGGAGTCCCGGTAGCTGAAAATTGTCTTTTGATACCATGATTTTCACAGAATTGAATGAACTCTTTAGAGGCGAATTATCCTCCATTTTCGGATGTCATACATTTAATTTTGAGATCTGTTTCATTTTCTACAAGAGCTTTGTATATTTTAAATTTCTCAAAGTCTTCTGATTTTTCTTTTACAAATAATACCCAGGTTAGTCTTGTGTAATCATCCAAAATCAACATAAAATATTGTTCACCATAAGTACTTTTGGTTCTGGTTGGTCCACATAGATATGTGTGAATAATATCTAATGGTTTTGTTTTGGAATGATCTTTTTTTTTGAATCCAACTCTTGTTTTCTTTCCTATTTGACAATCTTTACAAATATAATTTGAAGGCTTAATCACTTTTGGTAGGTCTCTAACTTCCTTTTTCTCATTGGTTTTGATCAATTTGTCAAAGCTTAAATTTCCCAACCTTCTATGCCATAGGAAACTTTCATCTACTTTCCATAAACGACATTTTTCTTCTTCATCTATATTAAGGATGTACACATTGCTAGATGTTCTTGGTGCAACTGCCACTAGCTTTCCAATTTTTTATAATCTCCCATTTCTAAGAATCAAAAGTATGTGACCTTGATCACATGTATGACTTACACTTAGGATATTGGGTTTGATATTTTGTACCAGAAGTACATCTTCTACTTTGTTTTTATTATTTCCTAAAATGGCAGTGCCTTTTCCCAGTATTTTGGCTGACATGTTGTCTCCAAATTCACTTTTCCCTTTCCTTTCTTGTCCAACTTGAGAAATTTTCTTTGATCTCCATTCATTTGTTTTGAACATCCACTGTCTATATACCATTCACATCCTTGATTTTGCCCATATAAGGATACATTGCACTCTATTTATTTTTTCTTCCATACTTTTTTATTATTGGAAATATTTGTATTTTTATCATATTTTGGCAATCTACATTCACTGGTTTTATGACCATAGTTGTTGAATTTTTGGCATTCACTATTGAAGTTTTTCAAAGGATAAAATGAGTTATAGTTTCTCTTCTCTATATTGTACTTATTGTTCTTATATCTTTGAACATTTCTACGATTGTATTGTCCATAAGCTTTGCAATGTACTACCTTATGTCCAAAATTATTGCAAGAGTAACAATATCCAATAAATAGATATTTAGGGAGATTCCTTCTGATGATTGTATTTTTCTTGTCATATTTTACTCTATTAGGGAGTATTGATTTATGTTTATGTGTAACAGTTTTCAATGGTATCATCTCTGCCTTATTATATTCTTTTCTTAATGAGTTTTTTAGATCATCTGTGTAACTGATTGGTTTCTTGACAGATCCTTGTGATGTAGAAGTTGAGTCTTGGGTGTATCCCAAACTAGTCTTGTTGTTTGGTGACCTTTTATTACTGATAATTTAATCCAAGATCTTTGAACTATTTCCAAATTGTGATCCCTTTTTTTCTTTCTCAATTTCACCTTTTATCATCTTAATCTCAACTTATAGTTTCTTACATACTTGTTTTTTATCATTAAGTTGTTGTAAAATGACTTCTTCAATTTTATTAGATTACAAGAGCTAGGACTTCAAATAATTGATGCTTTGTTTTGACTCTTTGATGGTTTTGGAAACTTCCCTCTTTCTTGATTTAGTAGCTTCTTTAATCTCTAGAAGCTCTTCCCTTAGTACCATGTTTTGTTTTTTTGTTTTTCTTAGTTCTTCAATTACACTAAGGATTTCTTCTTCGAAGTTCACTTCTTCTTCATCTTATGAATGTTTATCACCTTGATGTTTTATTCCCATAAATAGAAGCTCCAGTTCATCTTCTTCATTTTCTTCTTATGAGCTACTGTCTTCTTGGGTAAATAACGTTTTCTTTTTTCTTGCATAAATTATTTATATTATTAGTTTTGCTTTGATTTTGATTTTTTAAGGTTCTTTTGTCATCACTTTCCTCCTACTTAGGATAGGGACATTTATTGGAAAAGTGTCCAATTTTTCCACAGTTGAAACATATTAGAGGAATCTTTCCTTTGTATTTCCATGTCCCTTTCTTGATTTTCTTTATGAATTTGGTTGTTTCCTCATCATATATATTTGATAACTTATCATTGGTATTCTGTTCTTGGCTCATCTTTCTTTTATATGATTTAAAGGTTATTTCTCTTTTTGATGATTTATCATTACATGTTCTCATTTCATATGTTGTAAAAATTCCATGAAGTTGATCAACTGTGAGTGTGTCAAGATCAGGCCTATCTTCAACTGTACAAATCTTGGCATCATATCTCATAGGTAATGACCTTAGTATCATTTTCACAATAGGTTTATCTNTTTTGATTTTTTAAGGTTCTTTTGTCATCACTTTCCTCCTACTTAGGATAGGGACATTTATTGGAAAAGTGTCCAATTTTTCCACAGTTGAAACATATTAGAGGAATCTTTCCTTTGTATTTCCATGTCCCTTTCTTGATTTTCTTTATGAATTTGGTTGTTTCCTCATCATATATATTTGATAACTTATCATTGGTATTCTGTTCTTGGCTCATCTTTCTTTTATATGATTTAAAGGTTATTTCTCTTTTTGATGATTTATCATTACATGTTCTCATTTCATATGTTGTAAAAATTCCATGAAGTTGATCAACTGTGAGTGTGTCAAGATCAGGCCTATCTTCAACTGTACAAATCTTGGCATCATATCTCATAGGTAATGACCTTAGTATCATTTTCACAATAGGTTTATCTATAAGTTCTTCTCCTGTTGCTCTAATTGAATTAACTACTTGATCTACCCTATGAAAGTATTCAACAATGTTCTCTTCTTCTTTCATTTTCATATTTTCAAACTGAGTTTTATAGGTTTGTATTTTGGCTTCCTTGACTTTCTATCTCCTTTATATACGACCTCCAATTTGTCCCAGATTTATTTGGTTGTCTTACAAGGCATAACCTTCACACATATAGAATTTGTCAACCCTCATAGAATTGCATTAACTACTCTTGAGTTCTCATTGCATATTTTATTTCTTATATCATCTTTCAGTGGAGTAGTTGGTGCAGTGAAACCATATACAATAGATTTCCAGATATCAAAACCAAGAGCAAACATGAAGTTTTTCATTCTTATTTTCCACAGAGCATAGCCACCTCTAATGAACATTGGTGATTTTTTGTTAGAAATTCCCTCTTGTTGATCCATGTTCAGAATATACCTTCTAGTTGTTAGATTGTGCTGAAGGCACCTGCTCTGATACCAATTGTTGGAATACTGAGAGGGGGGGTGAATCAATATTACCCTTTTTTTAACAATTAGCAGTTACTTTTATATATTTTTAATTAACACAATAGATCAACAATGGAATTTTTTGTAAAATCAATTATATAAATATACTTAATAGGAATTACAAGGATTTATGAATAATAGTGAAGGACACCAATCCTTTTTAGAACACCAAATCTAGGACACACAAATCCCCTTATTCAGGTAACCAACCCTAGGAAGCACCAACTCCCTTGCTTTTTAGGGAACCAACCTTAGGAAGCACCAAAGCCATTGTCTTTAGGGCACCAACTCCCTAAAATTACACTCACTTAGTAAAGGATATGAAACCTTCCGTTCTCCTCCATTCCACCCTCATTTCATAATAATAATTAGTTCTTCTTATTGGACTCTGCTTCTATTTTTATCTTTTGATCTGGACTTCATAGACACTTTCTTGTCACCATTATTTCTCATTTATATAATATTCAAACTGATGTGAGATATGAAGCATTATGTCCCTTTGTTTGGACCATCAAACCTCTTCATTTTAAATTAACAATAATTTCTATGACTATTCAAACATTATTCTGAAGTCTTTTAATTTAGTGAGAGTGCTTTTCATAAATCGATCACGGTTATGGATTGATTTATTTTAACTTGATTCCATGTCTCTGCAAATATTGCAGAAATTGAATTCTATAGAGGTGCTTCCTTCAAACCATTTACATGTGAACATATGCATAAATCATAGGATTATTAATTTAAGTGATGTTCCCAGTGCTACATGGATGTATTTGTTTGTAACCCGTGACCAAGGGTTGGAACCTTGTCCTCCTTACTTCGTCCTTCAGGCAAATTCTCTCTTCAAATCATCCAGTCTTATGAAATTTGACCTTCCCAAAGTGGTTAGTTCTCAGAAGGATTGATCCAATGGTTAGCATGATTCTCAGAACCAAATAAACGGTCTAGCTTTGATCCTTACACTATCCTTCCACTGCTTAATCCAACGGCTATAAATTAATCAAAGATTGATATGGACGACCACTATTTACTTCAGGACTTCGGAAGTTCAGAGGTCCAGGTAATTGCTTGTTCCAATTTCCACCAAACTTGGTCAACACTAAAGTCGTCAACATGGGAGTTCTTACATCATCTTTCCACTATGTTTTGATCTAACGGTCAACATGGGAGTTCTTACGTCATCTTTCCACTATTTTTTAGATCAACGATTAGAATTGACTTCGGCCTTTGACACTTCGAGTAGTTGTTGGTTTCCCTCGAAGGAAAAAATCCTAGAGTGACGTAACTTGTTGACGTCACTGCTAAATTGGCACTGGCTGAGTAACTACCACATGTCAGCTAGATTCATGACTTATGTAACCTAAAGTGCCAACTGGACCTAGACACTTGTCACCATTTGATTGCACCACATGTCCTTGCTGAAGTGGATCTCCAAATGTGTCACATGTTTTCCTCTTGGTCGTAGGTTCATATGAATCCTTGATCCAACGACTATGATCAACTCTTAGATCAATGGTCTAGATTTATTTCGTCCTTTGGGACTTCGGGCCTTTGCAATCATTCAACCTTCTAGAGTGTGTTTCACCGAAGTAGATCAGTCGAACGACATTTGATCTTTCATTATATGGATGAACTTGTCTTTTCTAGTGGTTTCAATCAAATCGATTGTCAGAAATTGATCTATAGTTGAGTGGACGATTCTCGTTCGCTTCGGTACTTCAACGCTTTGGGACTCCGGTCTTTGAATTCATTGAACTCTTCCACAGTAAATTATGTCAAAATTATTAATAGCAATTTCTTCTTGATAACCTCCATAAGTCCAGGGGATAGGACCGTAGGCTTAACCATTCCAGGATTTTGATCTAATGGTCATGGTTCATTCTGAAGGATCTTAGATCAATGACCAATGTTAGTTTGTGACTTCGTGCTTTGGGTAAACTTACATGTTCTTGGTTCGTTTTTGCTAGAGTGGTGAGAACCAGAGTTGAATACCTTCTGATCTGAAATTTCAAATTTTTCCATTCTAGATTGACGGATAATACTTAACTCTAGATCAAATATTGATCTAATGGTTGGGAAACCATCTAAAGCTCCTGCTTCAGATCTGACAGTTGAGATTTAATCCTCCCCAACCTTTGAATTCACCTCGATCTAACAATCATGGATTGTCCTGAAATAAGAATGAATGGATCCTATCCATTGTCTCTTGTGAGCTTCAATTAAAATTCTTTCTTTTGATACATTCATCGTTATTTCTCTTGAGCTTTTAATAACTGCTTGTGCATTCTTTTATGCAATTCTATTTGGTCGCTAACCCTCCTGAGATTTGAATTCCTTATGCTTCGTTACTTCATTAATCCTTCTATACAAGGATATTTGCATGGTATGATCTCATGAAATCTAATACGGTGCCTCTCATGAGCTCTAGGTAGATTCCTGTACACCTCGCGCTATGCCTTCTATGCAACTTACTACTCTATTTCTCCCTAGATTTTAGGATATGAAAGACATATAATGATAATATGATATTGATCTTCTTGAAATCAATGCCATAATAAAAATTGATCATTTTGGCCCTATTTGACATCAATTCCAACACCATAACACCATGTCCAACACAACCAACAACAATACAACACATAAATCATGGACCATATGTAACTTGGAAAATCCAAAATGGGAAAAACAACCAATTAGATTTATTGGTTCCTTGAACAAACCAAGATAAGCCAACCAAGTGAGCCTTCACTGCTCACATCCTGGAACAATACAATGGATTCTCCTAAGCATATTAAAAGGCTTCATTACATGAAATACCACAGGTTACCAATACCATGTGCCTGAAACCTCCACTGTTCACCTAACACTTTGACTATTTCACCAAGTCAATTTTAACCTAACATGCCATATGTTATAATTTCTGTAAATATCATTGCTAAAAAGAGGAAACCCCCTAAATTTAGGAATGTCTAAAATAGACATGTATGTCCCTTGAACAGTGGAATGTTTGTCATGTACTCCAACACTCCCATTAAATCACAACCTAGGAGTAGGCATGATGTATGAGTCTTGAAAACTTTTAACCATGTTAGGTACTCATGTATAAACAACTTATACAAAACATACTATGAAAAAGGTGAGGTAAATGGGGAAAACCCAATAGGAAGAACCTCCCCGCCTTCAAATATAATGCACACTGCTATGCAGTTGCTATAAAGAAGGGAAATGTTACAAATCAACAACTCCATCATGTATCTATCCTTGAATATGTCCCATCCCATCATGTGAGATTCCCTTGGCTCTTGGTTGAGTATTTTACATTCTTTCAATATCAGTGAGTGCTCATGGAGTACCAAAACACTGATAACTAGGTTCCCGTGACTTGGCAGTTCCTCCCACTATATCACTAGTTTCCTGTAAAGTATGTTGTGCCCTCCATTGCTTGTGATTTGGATATATAATAGGATACTAATGGTATTTTAAATCATATTTTGAAACCATATCAGAAATCTAATCTGAAGAATGTTCAAAATCATCTCAAATATCTTCCTTTGGAGGAGGTGAGAAAGGTGCAACTAGTTCCTCCTCGAGTGCATGCAAGGGGCCTTCCTCAAACTTGTCATTTTATTTTTCTCTACTTTATTCATTTTCATGTGTTATAAGAGTAACACAATCAAATTTGGGAAACAAATGAGAAAATTTTTACAATATGGAATGATGATCCACTTCCCCAACTGCAACCTTAGAATCATCTACCATCTCCGAAATTATCACTAAATCCAGAGTGAATTCAAGTCACTTTTCATGGAGAGCTTCGAAACATGTAAAAAATTCTGAAATATTCCATGATAAAGGTCCACACTCCCTTCTCCACACACTCTCATAGGTGTTTTGTCTCCCATCAACATTGGAGGTCTACTGCAAGGTACCAAGGAAGAAAAAAAAATCTTTGATGCAATCATATGGTAAGAGGAACCTGATTATAAGATCCATATATCATATGACAATGAAATATTAGTCAAACCATGGCCCATACCTTGATCCTTTGGTGTCTTGTATCCAGTTTTATTCTTGACACCGTTTGTTATGCAATCTACAATGTTCTGTTGTTGAAGTAATTTTTTCATAAGATCAATTGTATTCAACATACAATAACTCTCAAGATGAAACCCCCTGTTAAATATGTTTCACTTTATTCTCTCCTTCTTAGAATTTAATCCCTTGGAATTCATAGTGTTAGTCCCTAAAGTTGCACTCGACTGGTAAGGGCAAGCTAGGGAATCATTGATTTTATTGCAAAGTATTTTTGAGGGTTTTATGATTCGGTTTTGGTATAATGGTTGAAAACTGGGTCAAGCTTACAACATGGCATGAAAATAAAGATTAAAACATTGCATATCCCATTGGCTGAATAATAGGTAGATACATAGATGGAGTAAACCAATTCAAGGAAAAAGAAAGTGAAATCTTCAATTTGTCAATTTCACAAAGTTTAGTTTCAATATATTATAAAGAAACAGGGGTATCAGCTTGAAATCATTACTTGAAAATTATCTCTACAAAAAAATATTCACTATATAAATTAACATTCAAGAACCAAAAGAATTGCAATTTGAATAATAAATTCAAGCATGAAAAATGAAATAACAGAGTAGAAAAGAGAAGGTCTCATCATCCATATGCCTTTTCTATTAAGTGTCAATTGAACATACATTCCTTTACAATAATCTCCACAAAAAGTCTCTATAGATCCCCAAATTTTAGACCTTGATAAGGTCTGTCTTCTGTCTATTTAAAACAACTATGAAACTACCAGATCCTATTATCTAGGATAGCTTTAAATGACTAGAATCAAAGAGTATCCAGATCCTAAATTATGTCACTCAAAAATGAGCTACTATTTCCAAAATAGTCCATAGCTCAACAACTTGATATAACAAACATTGCCAGCAATACATTTGACTCTATAAAATAGGGATTTTGTTTGACTCTGTAAAGAAGATAAAAGTCTTAGCATTTCCTTGATCAAAACGAGTAATTATTTGCCATATCTCTTGGACCACCTTTAAACAAAATTGTAACCAATCTTCATGTTACAATATTGTGCCAGTAATGTCTGAAATTGATTTCCCTGAGTTCCTTGAGCAATGCCCTTTGCTCCTTCTTCTTCTTTTTAAGACTTTGAATTCTTTCTTGCTGGCGAGCATTCCACTGTTCTATCTGCATCTTTTCCTTCTTTAATTGCTTTATGGTTTTCTGAAATTCTTTAATCTTTTCCTTATCAACTCTTATATCGACCCCAAATCCTGAACAATCTTCAGAGGGTGCAGTTTCATTTAGATTTAAAGTAACACTGGGTTCTTTGGCTTTAACCTGGTATTTTGAAATCAATTTTGAGCAATGTTCTTCTTCAGAACTTGATGAATCCATAGCTCCAGGTACATCTGGTAAGTAATCTGAATCTTCCAAGTAATCCTATTTTTCTTCAGCGAATTCACTAATTCCTTTAGGCATCTCTTTAGCCTTAGCTAATCTAGTTGAATCTCTCGTTACAAGGCCTGTAAGTGGTGTAAGTTTTCCCTTTCCTTTGCTGACAGATTTCTTGGGAAAAGGAGTCTTTTTTTCCCTTTTCCTGGTGCTTACTTCAACATCCTCAGAATCATCATCTATGATTGTGGTGTTTTCTTCTTTAATGGCTGGATTGAACATTTATTTTGAGTTCAGCCTATACTTATTAGTATCCATCGTTGAATTTCTCCGAGGTTTTTGTGATACACACACACACCTTTTTTCCTTTTTCCTTTGATTGCAACGTTCCTTTTGCTGGTGGATGGCATTTCAGACTTGAATGTAGTTTGAGTAATGAGATCATTATCTGAATATCTCTCTTCTTTGACATATTCCTCAAGAAGCATTTCATTTTCGGGCTCCCATCTAGGTCTCTTACACCTGCTCTTCTTATTTACCTTGATATCAAAAGATTCATCTTTTACAGGGTTTTCATCAGAAATATCTCGACTCTGTTTAACATTTTTCCTCCCTCTGCCCTTTTTCGTCTTATTGGATTGAGTGATAGGTTTTAAGGATTCCGTGAGCCAATTCCAGGGCTTCTATAGTTCATTTAGGGAAGACATGACTAGGGTTTTAATCAGGACTTGATTGAACAAACTGCCTTTGGCATTAGTGGAAATTGACTGCACCTTCTTGGACATTTTTGTCAAACTTTTAAGCAGGAAATAAGGAAGGTTTAAAGGGTAGTCACTGTTTATATGCATCCGTATTCTGATATGGTATATGTAGAGCAAAGAAAACCTCCCTTCGCAGGTGATGTATCTGTGAATCACCAGCAGGGAAGTGTGCCATTCGGGTCGAACCCAACTGCGAGGAATTCCCCTTCTCCAATCCATATTCTGCTTATCTGGAAGGAGGAATTGATTCACAAATTCAGTGACCATGTGTTCCTTATTCCACCATCTTTCCCTTCCAACCACGAGCTTGCAAGTCTTGGCTATAGTCTTCTCTGTAACCAGCATCAACATCTTGTCGATTTCGACCTCGTGACCATCAAAGTTCAAAGCAAATTGCATGGAAACCTGTTCGTCATATCCTTGAAAAGTAGTGAGGAACTCAAACCACCCGACGTCTCTGAATCTTTGAGCCATCTGAGGGTAGGCTTCAAGAAGTTCGACATCTTCTGGTTCGACTCTGGCAACTTGTCTGCTCCTCTTTGGCGCCATTAACTTAATTCTGCAACTGTCGCCCTCGGGTTCCAAATTCCCTTCCTGCAATTGTTGATATATGCCTATTGCTTTGGATGGATACATGTATTTCTCCCTGCAAGGCTGAACTAAAACAACTCGAACCGGTCACATAATAGTCATTAAACAACAGGTGATTGAAATGAACCCTGCGCACGTGCATATAAATTATGTTCAGAACTTGTTGGATTTAGAAATGATTACCAAACTCTCGCATGAACTCTTAAATCATGAATCTTGTTATGATAACTAAATCGGGATAGCAGGCGCACGTTATGGCATGATTATTTGGTGCTACGGGAATAGGCTTGTTCCTGTAGTGCGTTTGACAATTTGAAATTTGAAAACTCCAACGAAACAAAAGGAGACACTTCTAGTTTAAGCAATGTTTTTCATAATAAAAAATTAAATAAATCATCAAAGATTATAATGCAAACCATGAAACATCCAAAATCAAAAAATGAAAACAGCTGAAAGCGGAAAAATCAGGGATGGGTAAGGAGGGTTTAGGACAAGGATTTCTCACTAAATCAAGACAAAATTAGAGACTAACATTGGCTCCTTCTGGGGATGGAGTTTTGATACTAAACTCCAAGAACTGCAGACCATTTCCTTTCCTTTATCTGTGATTTATTGATTCCCCTGTGACTGTCTGTCTTTTATTATTTGCATAACTGTAAAAACAAGTCCATTGGGTATATGGAGTCTTTATTGAAAGAAAACCTACTGTAATAACTCTAACATATCGTACCTTTAGATGAAATAATGCTTCAAGAACCTCCCATTCACCGGGCCTCCAAAAATTTCAGTGTTATCTAAATTATGTAGGAGAAAAGTGTTATTGTTCATTACCTTGGTTCTCCTGAAAGGACCATACCACAGATTATCAAACTTTCTGTGTTTTTCTTTATCTTCTCTCCTGGCATCCCATCTCAATACAAAATCTCCTTCATTGAAAACATATTTCTTGGTTCCTTTATCAAATGTAGCCTTGATTTTGTTCTGATGAGCGACAACTTTCTGGTTAACCTGTTCTCTAGCCTGCTGAACTTCAATGGGCTGAAAAATCCTTCTTTGTACATCATTGGGTTCTTCCTATTTTTCTTGCAGAAACTTCAAAACTGGCAGGCCCAATTGAGTTGAAAGGATATCTTTTGTGCCATATACCATATGGAAGGGGGATGTCCCAATAGCTTTCTTGTTGCTGATGTGATCAGCCCATAAAGCAAATTTCAACTTAGAATCCCATGCTTTTTTATTTTCTGCTAGCAAGTTTTTGATAATCCTTACCAGTGTCTTATTGGAAGATTAAGCCAATCCATTCCCCTGGGGGTAGTAGGAAGTAGAATGAACCAATTTGATATTGTATTTATTGCAAAATTCAAGCATGGAATTCGACTTAAAAGCCTGTGCATTATCAATGATCAACTTTTTAGGACAGCCAAACCTGGAAAAAATATATCCCTCTAGAAATTCCATGATTACCTTGTCTGTAGTATTTCGAGTCAGAATTGCTTCTATCCACTTTGGAAAGTAATCAGTGGCTGTAAGAATCCATCTATGCTTCCCTGATAAAGTAGGATTAATTTCTCCAATGAAATCTAATCCCCACTATTGGAATGGTCCATAGGCAATGATTGGTTTCAGAGGCATAGATATAAGTTTCTGTTTTCCGGCAAATTTCTAACAGGGTTCACATGCCTTGACCTGAGAAAAAATATATGAGAATAGAACTGGCCAGTAATAGCCTGCTCTCAGAATTTTGAAGGCAGTTTCCTTCCAATGATGATGACCTCCACAAACACCATGATGCAGATATTGAAAGATTTATTTAGCCTCCTTTTCGTCCACACATCTTAATAGAAAACCATTGGGATCTTTCCAAAATAGGGTCTGATCAGTAATACAATATTTTACAGCTCTCAACTTTAATGATATGTATTTTGATTTATCCAATTCTGGAGGAGATTGAAAATTCAGCAAGAAAAATACGATGTCCTTATACCATTATGAAGAAACATATTTGTTGTTTATTTGTAAATCATTTTCTTCAATCTGAACAGAAGATTCCTAGGTCCGATGGTATAATCCAATTTCTTTATAATTGGATTTTGTTATTAATTTGGTGAGACCTTGTCCCTTTATCAGCTAGGTAGGATTTATGGTGAGATCGTATTCCAATATTTTGGTTATCCATTTCCCCCTCTTACCTTCACAATCAGGCTGAACCAATATTTCTTTAACTGCACTGCTTGGGACATAAGCAATAATTTTTGATTGAAGAATATACACTCTGAAAGATTTTAAAGACTTCACTAAGGCATAAGCCTGTTTTTCTATTAGATCATACTTCAATTCATAATCCATGAGGGTCTTGCTAAAGAAGGAGATAGGATTCTCGTGACCTTGTTCATTTCTTTGCAGAAGAACAACAACTATGGTATTTTCTGATGCAAATGAAAAAATCATGAACTCTTTAGAAAAATCTGGGCTAATTAGAACAGGTGCCTGAACAATAGATTGTTTGATCTTTTCAAAGGATTTTCTTGCCTCTGGTATCCACTTAATTTCTTCATCCTTTTTTAACATGTCAGTGATGTATTTGACAATCTCTGCAAAGTTAGGTATAAACCTCCTTAAAAAATTAATCTTACCAATGAAAGACTGAATGGACTTTTTATTTCTCGGAATATCGATTAGCTGAATAGCCTTTACTCTTTCTGGATCTATTTTAATTCCTTTAGGTGAAACAGTGTGTCTAAGAATCTTACCTTCCTCCATGGAAAAATGTGATTTTTTGGGATTAAGTGATATGCCGTACTTCCTGCATTTCTCAAAAGTCTGCTTCATGTGTTGTAAATGATCTTCATCTGATGCTGGAAATACAGTGATGTCATCAAGGTAAATTACCACAAACCTGTCTTTCTCACCAATGAAAGCTATATCCATATCTCTTTGAAATGTAGCTCCAGTGTTCATCAGTCCAAAATGCATCTTTTCATACATAAAAGTGCCCCAAGGAGTGGTAAAATTTGTTTTCTTTTTGTCTTCTTCCATTACTGATATTTGATTGTACCCTGAATATCCATCTAGCATAGAAATTATTTTTGCGCCAACAACCTTTTGTAAGATATAATCCATTTTTGGTAATGGATAATTATCTTTTAGAGAACACCTGTTCAGATTTTGGAAGTCTACATAGAGCCTTATATCTTCGTTCTTTTTCTTGACGGGCACAAGGTTTGCTACCCATTCTGAGTATCTTAGTGGCACTATGTTTTTTCCTTCTAGCGGCCTCTTCAATTCCTTTTCTATTATTGGTAACAGTAAAGGATTGAATTGTCTGAATTTCCGTTTTACAGGTTTTGATCCAGGTTTCAGAGGGATTTTATGATAAATAATTTATGTATCAAACACTTTCAGATCTTCATAAGACCAGGCGAATATATCTGAATATTGTTTCATTAATTTAATATATGCTTCCTTCTACTTTTTTGATAATTTCCTAGATACTTTTACCAACCTGGGATTTGTATCTTCACTAATATCACAGTCTTCCACCTCTGTTTCTTCTATTTGGATAACAACCTTCTTGGAGACATCATTGTGATCGAGAAACCTTTCTAATGGAACCAAACCCTTAGGTAGATGGTTTGTCTTCAATTCGATGATCTTGTGACCAACAATAGTATCTTGAAGAATTTATGTAGTGTGATTTCTGCTTCTGTATCTTCATCATTGTGATCAATTGAAATGTTAGAAAAATCTTCAATGGTTTTCATAAATCTCTGAATTTCCTCATCATCTTTAAAAACCTGCCAATGTTTTATATTATCTGGGAATGAAGGTCTGTGTCTGACTTCAATTTGAAACTTCAGATTAGGAAACATCGGAGTTTTAAAATTGCTTGCTACAAATGCCAAAGAATCAACCTGCTGATTTAAATCCCTGTGAACAAAAGTAATATTGAATGCCAAGAAGAAGTTATCTACATAATCCCACACTTGATTTTTGTATTGTTTCAATCTTTGCTTCTTGGTTTGATATATGTTTCTAACTTGGTGAACAATAAGTTTAGAGTCTCCAAAAATAGACAACTTATTTATTCCCATGTCTCTTGCATCTTTCAATCCTAACAACAAAGCTTCATACTCAGTGATATTATTAGTGGTGTCAAATTCAAGTTTATATGACATTGGAATAACCTCCTTGGTAGGGGAAATGAAGACAATACCATATCCATAACCTTCTTTTGAACTAGCCCCATCAAAATACATTTTCCAAACAAAATGGTTTTCACTATCTCTTACTATAGTTGTTGACTTTCTGACTGATACCTCTGCCATTCCTCATCCATATGAAAAATAGAAGAACCCAAATCATCTTCTACAACATATATAGGGTGATTAGTGGGATTATCATGATCACTTACCAAATAATCCAGTCTTATTTCTCTGTATAATCTCCATTGTTCACCACCAAAAAAAGGTATGGTTGCATAGCTTAGGTCCATCTGCAGAGTGCCACCTACCTTTTTAGCCCAAGATCTTGAAAGAAGCATCCCAAATTTTGGTGGTATGTCAGCTACGATAACATCTAACACCACACTCTTCATAGGTAATTGGGAAAGAGTTACAACCACATCTTTCATAAGCCGAAGACATTTGACTTTCTTGGAATCAAAAGAATATAGATCATGATATGGTCTAGTAATGTATAACCCTAATTCTTCCATCACCACCTTAGGCATGACATTATGCGAAGCACCAGAATCCATTAAGCAATTATGCAGTATCTTGTCATGGATATTTAGTGAAATGTAAAAAGGTGGAGTGGCATCAATTTTGTCTTCAATGTGAGGTCCAATAGTAATAGCAGGGTTTTCATCTTCAAGGTTGACTGTATTTGAGAAAGTGACATGAGATGGAGCTTATAGAGCCTTAAGGACAGTTTTTCTGAATGGTTATGTTTTCAGAAGTTCTAATAATGGTACTGGAATCTTAATTTTGTTGATTTCATGCTCGAGATTGAAAGCAAAGACATTTTTATCTGGTTCCCGTATATCATTAGTGCTATCTTTGATAGGTTGTTTCAATGAATGATCCACTTGAAAATTAGGAACACCTTTGATTGCTCCTATATTACTTGAAGTACTGGCTTTCTTTGTAGAAATAGGTATATCTACTTTAGGTTCCTGGGAACCAGATATGAGATTGTATATTTTCCCTGTAGGTTCATGTTGGACAATCTCCTCTCCATCCCCTTCCTCAAACTGATTTGCAATCCAAGTGTCTTCATATTATTGTTGTGTTACATGTAAAGGAGATGATTCAAAATCAGTCAAGTGAACTGCAGAGTCTTCTTCTGTACCATCGTTATCCTCCTCCTCATCTACTGCATTATTATGAAAAGGAGGTAATACCTTTTGGTCATCTTGATTTTTTCTTTCTCTTGGAAAAATCTGGGGTACATTGTTTGGTCTCCGAAATTGATTTAGATTTCTATAACCGCCCTCCTATGCAGGTATATTGGGTTTTTTTTATTCCATCTTCAATCTTTCCATCTCAGAAGTCAAAGTTTTCAACATCTTTGTTATTTCGTCCATTTTAATATCAGATGCTGAATTAGAAGATGAAGGCAACTCTTCTTTTTGCTTTTTTCTATCTCTATCACTTTTGGATTTCAATTTGTCTACTTCTAATATGTTTGATTCCACCTAAATAGATGCATCTTGCATTAGGCTGAGGGTAGTGGCTCTTCTTTCCCTAATCAATAAGGAAAATTCGGCATCGAATGTATTGGCAAATGTGATTTTGGCTGATGCTTCTGAAGGTTTTATCTCCTCTGGAATTTTACTGTACATTAGGTTGAACCTTTTGGTAAAATCAAGAATCGATTCTCCTTGTTTATTCCTTAAAGCACCAAATTCAGTAATGTAATACTGAAAATCATTTTATCTTCCCATCGATTTAGAAAGGCCTCATCTAAAGCTATAATATCAGCTATTGAGTTAGCAGGAAAACTCCTGAACCACTTTCTTGCTTCCCCATCTAAACTTTGTACGAATAATCTCATCCATACATCAGCATGCTCTACATTAAAATTTTCTGCAAAACTATAAAATGAACTCAAATGTTCTTCAACAGTAATTGATCCTTCTCCATTAAATCTGGGCAAATATCTCATATAATCATTTGGTGGAAAAGCATACATGACTTGAGGAAGTACCAGAGGAGCATACCTAGCTGCAATTATTTGGTCCATTCTGTCTACGACCATATTAGTTGTGTTTAGAGCTTGGGGGATAAGCAAGATTGGTGATGTTGTGGGTGAAACAATCCCTTGTGTTTTACAACTTATATGTATTGTCCTTGAACCTTGTCTTTCAATAGATGGAAATTTCTCTTCTGGACTTTGATCAGCTAATGGACTGAGAAACAGATAATTATCAAAATAAAAATAATGTGTTCTAAAATATTCAAATGAAAAAGATTCACAAGATGATGAAGAAGTCTTTGTTTCACTCTTAACACTTGTGATGGGAACTCTCAAATCTCCAGTTTCAGATAACAAGTATGGATATTCCTGTTTAATAAGTTCAATAAGAAACTTCCTTTGTTCTAAACTTAATTCTGAAACATTTGTTGGGAATGAAATTGTATTAGACTCAACAACAGGCTTAATTTCACTTTCAGGTTTCAAATCTTCATTTGCTTGGGTTTTAATGATCTCAGAAGATTCTGCTTGAGAACTTTCTGAAGATAATTTCCCTTTTGAATGTGAAGACTGAGTAGGAAGAACTTTAGGCTTTCTTAGTATTTTTTCAGGGTCTGGCACTGCTACTACAGGCTCGGGATCTGGATTTTTCCTTATTACTGGTCTCTTATTTGATGGTGGAGGATTTTTTGGAATTTTAGGTCATTTTCCTTCTTTCTTAGGAGCCAAAATTACTATAGAGGAGTCGCCAGGAGAATAATCATAGTCTTTAGAAAATGTCCAAAATCTTGTTCACCATCAAGATCTGAATCTAAACTTGTCATTTCCCCAGGGAAGTTATCTTCATTTCTTCGCTCCTCGACAACGACACCAAAAATGTTAGTCCCTAAAGTTGCACTCAACTGGTAAGGGCAAGCTAGGGCATCATTGATTTTATTGAAAAGTATTTTTGAGGGTTTTATGATTTGGTTTTGGTATAATGGTTGAAAATTGGGTCAAGCTTACAACATGGAATGAAAATCAAGATTAAAACATTGCATATCCCACTGGCTGAATAATAGGTAGATACATAGATGGAGTAAACCAATTCAAGGAAAAAGAAAGTGAAATCTTCAATTTGTCAATTTCACAAAGTTTAGTTTCAATATATTATAAAGAAATAGGGGTATCAACTTGAAATCATTACTTGAAAATTATCTCTACARCAAAATCTTCAYTGTATAAATTAACATTCAAGAACCAAAAGCATTGCAATTTGAATAATAAATTCAAGCATGAAAAATGAAATAACAGAGTAGAAAAGAGAAGGTCTAACCATCCATATGCCTTTGCTATTAAGTGTCAATTGAACATACATTCCTTTACAATAATCTCCACAAAAAGTCTCTATAGATCTCCAATTTTTCGACGTTGATAAGGTTTGTCTTCTGTCTATTTAAAACAACTATGAAACTACCAGATCATATTATCTAGGAAAAATTTAAATGACTAGAATCAAAGAGTATCCAGATCCTAAATTATGTCACTAAAAAATGAGCTACTATTTCCAAAATAGTCCACAGCTCAACAACTTGATATAACAAACATTGCCAACAATACATTTGACTCTATAAAATAGGGATTTCGTTTGACTCTGTAAAGCAGATCGAAGTCTTAGCACTTCCTTGATCAAAACGAGTAATTATTTGCCATATCTCCTGGAGCACCTTTAAACAAAATTGTAACCAATCTTCATGTTACCTTTAAGATAAAATCGCAGCAGTGGCTTTGGCATTTTTCTGCTTGAGCTTTGTGGTTAACACAACATTGTGCCAGTAAAGTCTGAAATTGATTTCCCTGAGTTCCTTGAGCAATGCCCTTTTCTCCTTCTTCTTCTTTTTAAGACTTTGAATTCTTTCTTTTTGGCGAGCATTCCACTGTTCTATCTGCATATTTTCCTTCTTTAATTGATTTATGGTTTTCTAAAATTCTTTAATATTTTCCTTATCAGTTCTTATCTCGACCCTAAATCCTGAACAATCTTCAGAGGGTGCAGTTTCATTCAGATTTAAAGTAATACTGGGTTCTTTGGCTTTAACCTAGTATTTTGAAATCAATTCTGAGCTATGTTCTTCTTCAAAACTTCATGAATCCATAGCTCCAGGTACATCTGGTAAGTAATTTGAATCTTCCAAGTAATCCTATTTTTCTTCAGGGAATTCACTGATTCCTTTAGCCATATCTTTAGCCTTAGCTAATCTAGTTGAAGCTCTCATTAGAGGGCCTGTAGGTGGTGTAAGTTTTCCCTTTCCTTTGCTGGCAAATTTCTTGGGAAAAGGAGTCTTTTTTTCCCTTTTCCTAGTGCTTGTTTCAACATCCTCAGAATCATTGTCTATGATTATGGTGTTTTCTTTTTTAATGGCCCAATTGAAAATTGCTTTTGAGTTCAGCCTATACTTATTAGTATCCCTGGTTGAATTTCTCCGAGGTTTTTTTGATACACACGCACCTTTTTTCCTTTTTCCTTTGACTGCAACGCTCCTTTTGCTGGTGGATGGCATTTCAGACTTGACTGCAGTTTGAGTAATGAGATCATTATCTGAATATGTCTCTTCTTTGAAATCTTCCTCAAGAATCATTTCATTTTTGGGCTCCCATCTAGGTCTCTTACTCCTGCTCTTCTTATTTACCTTGATATCAGAAGATTCATCTTTTATAGGGTTTTCATCAGAAATATCTCGACTATGTTTAACAATTTTCCTCCCTTTGCCCTTTTTTGGCTTATTGGATTGAGTGATAGGTTTTAAGGATTCTGTGAGCCAATTCTAGGGCTTCTGTAGTTCATTTAGGGAAGACATGGCTAGGGTTTTAATCAGGACTTGATGGAACAAACTGCCTTTGGCATTTGTGGAAATCTACTGCACCTTCTTGGACATTTTTGTCAAACTTTTAAGCAGGAAATAAGGAAGGTTTAAAGGGTAGTCACCATTTAGATGCATCAGTATTCTGATATGGTAGATGTAGATCAAAGAAAACCTCCATTCGCAGGTTATGTATCTATGAATCACCACCAGGGCAATGTGCCATTCAAGTCGAACCCAACTACGAGGAATTCCCCTTCTCCAATCCATATTCTGATTATCTAGAAGGAGGAATTGATTCACAAATTCAGTGACCACGTGTTCCTTCTTCCACCATATTTCCACTCCAACCACGAGCCTGCAAGCCTTGGTTATAGTCTACTTTGTCACCATCATCAACATCTTGCCTATTTCGACCTCATGACCATCGAAGTTCAAAGAAAATTCCATGGAAACTTGTTTGTCGTATCCTTGAAAAGTAGTGAGGAACTCAAACCACCCAGTGTCTTTGAATCTTTGATCCATCTGAGGGTAGGATTCAATAAGTTCAACACCTTATGGTTCGATTCTGGCAACTTGTCCGCTCCTCTTTGGCTCCATTAACTTAATTATGCAACTGTCTCCCTCGGGTTCCAAATTCCCTTCCTACAATTGTTGATATATGCTTGTTGCTTTGGATGGATACCTGTATTTCTCCCTGCAAGGATGAACTAAAACAACTAAAACCGGTCACATAATAGTCATTAAACAACAGGTGATTGAAATGAACCCTACATGCGTGCATAACAATTATGTTCTGAACTTGTTGTATTTATAAATGATTACCAAACTCTCGCACAAACTCTTAACTCATGAATCTTGTTATCATAACTAAATTGAGATAGCAGGCACACGTTATGGCATGATTATTTGGCGCTACGGGAATAGGCTTATTCCCGTAGCGCGTTTGACAACTTGAAATTTGAAAACTCCAATGGCATAAAAGGAGACACTTCTAGTTTAAACAATGTTTTTCATAATCAAAACTTAAATAAATCATCAAAGATTATAATGCAAACCATGAAACATCCAAAATCAAAAAATGAAAACAACCGAAAGAGGAAAAATGAGGGATGGGTAAGGAGGGTTTAGGACAAGGGTTTCTCACTAAACCAAGACAAAATTAAAGGCTAGCACATAGTATGCTTAGAGGCTTCAATGCTTTCTTCATCTATGTGATCAAGATCCCTTGATGTCTACTTGTTCTTCTTAGAATCATCCTACATTGCAAGAGCATGGGCCTTGTATATCCTAAGAACCCCATCTGAACGAGATTATTTTTCTCATGAATGAGTGATTCTGTAGAGGGAATATTCCAAAATTATCCTATAGAAATCCTTGTAGTGTGGAAAGAAGAAATAAAAAAAAAATACTGAGGCCTTATCTTTGAAATAATTGAGAGGATAAGTTGATCCTCTTTCCTATCAATGCGACAAGATTTATCCTGTTGAAAAACAGTATTGAACTTATAAAAGTAGTCCTTTAGGTTCTGGACATTACTTGGGATAAAATATATGATCTCGTTCTCAAATATATGTTCTCTCATTTCATTCTTCTTTCCAAATAATCCATCCAACTTAGTCCATACTTCATTGGGAGTTGAAAAATATTCAACATGAAAGAGAAAGTCTGGAGAGATGGACAAACATANAGAATCCCATAGGAATCATCCATTATATTGAAGTACTTTTCCTTTTATGCAACTAAATTAGGTTCAAATTATGTCCCCATAGTGACCTTGTAAAGCCCCTTACTCTTTAGTAGAAGTATGATCTTGGGTGTCCATTCAAAGTGATTGAATGGGGTAAAAATAACTGATGTAGATGGATATCCCATTCTCTTTGTGTTGTTCAATATTTAAAAAAATATGTAATATAATTTTATTTTTTCTCACAATCCATTCTAGTGCTCTGATACCATGTAGGATTTAAATCACAAGCCAAGATCTAGTTGCGAGAAAAAACTACACTAGTAAAATTGCAAAAAAAAAAGAGAGAAGAAAGAATGAAATAACACTTGAAAAGAGAATATTGTTGAAGAACCAATTCATATTTCACTTGTGTATTAATGCTTGACATTATTACAATATACAAAATCTCCAGGGGGGAATGTGCATATGGTTGGGGTTCTTTGTGCATGCACTAATTATATTTAGTCAATTCTTAACTAATCAATACCATGGGTAAATGCCACAAGTCACTAAGTGGTAAATGATGGTAAATGATAAGTTTGAATCCATTAATAATAAAGGAAATTCACACTTCCTAAGGGGCCAACTTATTCATATCCAATGAACATTAGTTTTTGTCAATTCCATATGTTAGACTTGCTATAAATAACACTTCTAAAAATAGGCAACCTGCTAAATTTAGGAAGGGATAAAAATAGACATGGATGTCCCTTTAAAAGTGGAATGTTGTGCATGTAATCCAACAAGGACAAGGGCAAGGAAAAATAATGCACAAGGGGATTTGAGAGGAAATATGAGATCATACCCTAAGGAGATCATGACAGATAAAATGGATAAGAGGCATGTCAATCATGTAATGAAAGGGAGAGTGAAATGAAGGGAAAGACTCCATAAGGAGGGGAAACTATGAAGAGAACTCCTTAAATGTGTGAATTCCATCAAGAATAAGATGGATAACCAGAGAATAATTTGTAGGAGTATCAAGGATGAAACTGATGTAAGGAGGATAAGAGTATGGATAAATAAATGTATCCATCATGAATGTATCTAATGAGAAAGTTTAAGGGAGAGTTAAATGTGGAGGAGAGGGCCTTACCTTGGGAGAGGAAACATTTTTGATGAAGAAACTTACAAAGAAATATATGGATGAGGCCAAATGTTTTCCTTGCAAGATAGAGTTTTAAACTAAGGTAAAAAATATTTGTTTGTGCTTGAACACATAGGTCTTCCCCTAGTGTTTGAATAACATATCGCCAAATAAATCACATGGAATTTCCATCATAGTGTCCAACCATGGGAACCTAATAAAGAGGTTGTAGTCAACCTCCAAATTGAGGACATGAAATTGGGTTGAGATGGTTGTATAGCTGAGGGTTATCTTGACTTAGGCTTGGTATGTTTAAAACTATTACACATCTGATTAGTTGTATGGAGTTGGGTATGAATTAGGGAATGCATTATAGGAGAAGTAATCATGTTAAGGGAATATTTGAGATCTACAACTACCCACTTATTGGTAGTTTCTTGGTATTAAATATCTATGAAGCGAGGGATAGATATATTGAACTTCCATTCAACATCTAGAGGATACTTTAAAATGTTGAAGGAAAGAGATGGGCCCTTTATAGGTTCCATTTATGGGGTGAAATCCATCAAATCTTAGATGATCAAATTACACTGCTTGGGGAAAAGGAAAGACATACATAAAGGACATTCGAACA
The DNA here is from genome assembly GCA_010110895.2 of Picea sitchensis. Classification (NCBI taxonomy): domain Eukaryota; kingdom Viridiplantae; phylum Streptophyta; class Pinopsida; order Pinales; family Pinaceae; genus Picea; species Picea sitchensis. Next base: position 11,583 of record SNQJ01S0035949.1, on the reverse strand, counting down.
TTTTGGTTATTCTAGGATCAGACTAAGGAGTATGGTCACAATGATGGAGACAAGGATGGACAATTTTGGAAGTTAAAATAGAGGGGAGGACCTGGAAACGGATCAAATATTTTGGATATGCTTTTTGGGGTAACTCTCTATATTACCTCCACCAAATGAATAAAAAACAGGGCATTTGAATCATTATGATCGAGGGTTTCTAAAGGTATTCTAACAAGATCATATGGAATATTCTAGTGGATGGGTATCTCAAAAAAGAGGTTGATCAAGTTTAGCATGTCATAATCATGTTTAGGTTATGTAGGGAAATTGTATGAATCTAGTACATTATCTTGGTGGATCAGGTTCTAAATGTCGTGGTCAAGGTGCATGCTTGTGTTGGAGCTTCCTACAAGTTACAATATTATGAGAGGGTAAGTTGTGATATTTTCACCATTTACAACTGCTTTTATTGATTGTAAATTATTTTGTTTAGTTTTTAGGTGTATTTTTTGTATTGTTGAGGCATAAATTCATCTTTCACATGAGGTAACAAGTGTCTTGGAGAACTTGAAGAAACAACTTATTTATTAAAAAGGAGACACTCTGTGAATTCTTGAATTAGATTTGATACCTCCATATCCTCACCTCAAAGGAACATATGGAAAGGTACATGAATATATTGGATATGAATAAAATAGGAGATAATAGGGCTCTGTGGATCATAGGGAAAGGAGAATAAATTAGACCAAGAGGAGGAAGTCTTCACTCGATAGAGGGAAGGGTTGACAAGAAATACTAAGTGGAGTTGCCAAAATGTAGAGAATGAATGGATTCATGATATCAAATGTAGTGTGAGGATAGGGATGGAATAACACCTAAGTAAATAAACTACTAAAAATTTAAAATAGAAAAGTGGAGTCACCACTTGGCATTAGGGCTAAATTGAGAAACCTTGTGGTAATGGAAGATAGTATTAAAAGGGGAGGGAAAACCACCAAATTAACTAGGATATTGGGATATTTTCAATGATAATATAGGGAAATACATGATTATGTTACTTAACTTAGGGTTTCATATAAGATTTTGCCAACAAATTATATGAGGAAATATAACCAAATAGTTAGGGTTAATTAATTGATAATTATCTTAATGAGCTTACAACCCTAATGCTACAAAAGCATATAAAACAACAGAAATAACTCACTTTGATTTTTTTTCTTTCTATGTGATGAATCTCCTTACGATGAAAATGAGATATTTTATAGTTCTCCAAGAGTTCTCGACATCCTAGAAGATCATACACATGCAAATCAACTTCCTCCAAGACTAGACTTGATCCAACATCTAACACGCACACACACACATATATATTTGTAATATAATAAAAAAACACTACATCTACTACTGTGAACATAAATGAATAATTATGCTGAGTAGAGAGAAACTTATGCCCTAAGTGGGGATGATACCTCCCTTGGCCTAGTTGTTGTTGATATTTTTTCTTGTCTGGGGAAAATGATCAACATCGAGATAAAATCTTTTGGGGAGTAATAAAAACTTTCCTCATTTTTATAGAGGTGGTACTCCTCTTTTTTGATATATGTAATATTGTTCTTTTGGACTTGTATGAATGTAATATAAAATCCCAACAAATATTCCAATGAAACCTTTATATACAGATGTACAAACTTTTATTTACAGATGTACAAATTTTTATATATAGATGTACTTGTTAATCATATCATTTAATAAAAATAAATAATTATATCCACATATATTTGTATCCATAGGGTTTGGAGTCTTCTTTCAACAAATATTCTTC
>SNQJ01S0035948.1:72792-93776 GCA_010110895.2 Picea sitchensis | reverse complement strand
ATTATTAGAAGCACATATTGATCTTGGGGATGATTATGAGTTGTTGTGTTATGCTTGGTTGATGCACATATTTGAGAGTTGTCTTGGTGATTGATCTTGGTGAGTAGATCTGATTTGGTCGATAACATTGATGAGACAATTTGTTGTGATAGGTTGTTTGGACAAGTTGTTATGACAGGTTATTTGTACAGGTTTTGTGCATCGTTGATGCACTTGTTCATGGTATAGATTGAGGTACAGGTTGGTGCATGGTTGATGCACTTATTTATGGTATAGGTTTATTACAGGTTGGTGCATGGTTGATGCACTTGTTTATGGTACATGTTGATTACAGTTTGAGGTACAGGTTGAGGTACATGTTGGTGCATTGTTGATGCACTTATTTTGGTACAGTTTGGTGCATGGTTGATGCACTTGTTTATGCTACAAGTTGATTACAGTTTGAGGTACATGTTGATGCATGGTTCGGGTTATTGGTATAGGTTATTTCATGCAGGTTTATTGGTACATGTTTACAACAGTATATCTCACAGTGATAGTGCGTGGTTCCATCATTCTACTTATACATCATGGCGGTTGGATGGGGCAAGGATAGGTGGTTGTAGCCACCTTTCGGTTGTAGTTGGAGAACATAGGGGGTTGTAGTCTCCTTCTGGTTGTATCCAGATAATTGGGGAGTTGGAGCTTCCCTCAGGTTGTAGCCTGAGAAACTAGGGGGTTGGAGCCTCCTTCCAGTTGTAGTTGGAAAACAAAGGAAGTTGGTCCTTCCAATGAACGTAATTCTTCAAGACATATAAGATAAAGCATTTCGTGATTTTCTCCCACTTTGGGTTTCCATGTAAAACACTGGTGTATTGTGTATGTATATTATTGTTCATTTGTTCATTTCTTATTTACTCTGCAGTTATTTGATGATAATGATACATTGATATAACACTTGGATTATATGGTTAAAAAGGATTAAACTGTTCTATTACTGATTCACCCCCCCCGCCCCTTTCAGTAATCCAACAATTGGTATCAGAGTAGGTTCTTTCAGGAAACAATTTAACCACTAGAAGGAGATCATGGATTATTCTTAGAATGGGGTACCAATGTTTAATGGCCAAAATGGTTTTAAGTATGAGATGTGGAGCATAAGGACGAAAGTATTTTTACAGGCACAAGGAAATTATATTTGGCTATCAGTTTTTATAGGATATGATAGTTCAAAAAGGGCAAAGACTGCAGCCAAGAAGGAATTGAGGAAGAATAACAAAATAGCAATGGATTTCATCTGGGAAGGATTACCTAATCTGGTAAGAGAAAAGGTTGGTAAATGTTCATCAACAAAAGAACTTTGGGATAAGTTACATGACATATATTCTTCACTCATCACAGATTCATAAAATGTCAAAGAAGATGCAAATACAAATCAAGAAGAATTATGTTCACCGTGTCAAGCAGATTCAAAAGATGAAGAGTACATAATCACTAGAGGTATGTTGTTTTGTTTTAATTGTGAAAAACGTGGACATCTTGAAATAGAATGCCATGAAGGAAATGAGACAGAAAAAATAATTGAAAAGGAAGGAAATTATAAAGAAGAATTGATTAGTTCTTTAGATGAACTAAGAGAAGAAAACAATTCACTCAAGAAAGAATTGATGAAACAAAAGGAAAGTGTTCACATTTTTGAAGAAGCCCAACATGTCATCGAGAAATTAAGAACCCAGCTAGAAGAAGCCAGAAAGATCGAAGAAAAGATTGAATATGAAAAGAAGTGTTTGGAAACCAACATAACATAACAACACAGAAGGAAGAAGCAGAAATGAGAGAGAATATATTGACATATCATCTTAAGGAAATAACTAATGATCTAAACTAGCTTGAGGCAGAGTTTGGTCAAGAAGAGAAAGAACTTGAAGAAGAAATGATCACATTAAAAATTCATCTTGAAGAAGCGAAAAAAACATAAGAAGTCATGAAGTCTCAGATAATGAAGAAAGAAGAAGAGGTTGAGAAGCTTGAAGAAGAAGTTGTCACATTGAGAAGTAGAATCGTCAAGCTCAACAAGAATGTTGAAGAGACAGAAAGATCCACATCAGTTATAGAGAATGAAGAGAAACACTCTAGGTTTCTAGAAAAGAAGAATGAAGAAAATAGAAAGAGTTATGAAAAATTACTCAAAGGAAGGAATCATGGTCAACCAAAATCTAAGAAAACTCCCGAAGATACATCTTCAAGAAGACCATCCATGTTCAAGCCACAAAGAAGATTCAATCATGATCATGATCAGTCAAGGCAAAAATTTAGAAGGACTACGTCACAAAGAAGATCATTCACTCCGAGGTATGAAAAGTGATAATTCAAAGTGAATACAAAATAAATTAATTAAATAATAAATTTAATGGATAAATTAAAAGTGGGTTAACCCTAAAATAAGGAAAGCGGGCAAAGTGACCTAGAAGATGTTTTTAAGGAAGCTACTTGGAGAGTATAAATAAGAGGAAAGGCTCTCTCATTTTAGATACACTTGAGAATATTGAATACCTATAGGTGTCTGAGGTAACCAAAGGATATCTAAGCCTAATTTCTAAGGAAAGTGAAGAAAATAAGGACGAAATTCAAGGAAGGATAAATTCTTTTGATGATGCTTTCTAAGGTATGTTTTTTTTCAGGTCATCTCACCATTTTCGTAATAACTTTTTTTATAGAATGATTCGGACCATGAAATTTCTATTCCATTGAGGAAACATATCCAAGTATCTGTGGTAAACAATTCAGCTTGTGGGTCGTTGTATTTTTGGAGTTACACTCCGTGGAAAATAGGGTTTGTGGCTAGTCTTGAAACTAGTCTAAAACATGTGTTTCGGGTAAAAATGTCATAGCGTCTTCATAACAGATCCAAATTGAGTAAGACAAAATGTGTTGGTTAGATTAAATTGTTTCATAGTCTGTGTAATAGTTTCAGATCGATTCAATAAATATTTTGTGTGGGGCACGCTCTACAAGGTCGCTCTCTAGAATAAGCCAGGATTCAGCAAGGTATGCCATTTTTGCTATAACTCTTTTTTTGAGAGGTTCCAAGTAGTGACACCTGGAGGAATTGCACAAAACACACTAAAGAAAATTTTGTATCATTTTCACATCTTTATTCATTACAGGTACAAAGTTATGATTATTTCAAGTTAGGGTTGTTGACTAATCCAAAACTAGTCATGTGAGACTAAAGAAAAGTTTGATGAAAATTCTAGTCTCTTGTTGTTAAAGTTAAGGAAGGTTTGCAGGTATGTTATCATATACACTAGGTCTATTACAGAGTTAAAAATCATATTTGTTATCATATACCTCAGGTCTATTACAGAGTTAAAAATCATATTTGGATGATGAAACTGATGAGGGATTTTGGTTAAGGTACATGTTGGGTACATGGTTGAGATGAGTAGTTGATGAGTTGGCACATGCATGAGGTGTATAGTTGATGATGTTGGTACATATTGATAATTCATAGTTGATGAGTAGTTGATACATGATTGGTACATACTTGGTACATGGTTGGAGGAACTTGTTAGTAGTATTGTTGACACATGGTTTATGGATGATGTAGCACACTTGTATTATTAGAAGCAAATATTGATCTTTGTGATGACTATGAGTTGTTGTGTAATGCTTGGTTGATGCACATATTTGAGAGTTGTCTTGGTGATTGATCTTGGTGAGTATATCTGATTTGGTTGATAAAATTGATGAGACATGTTGTTTGGACAAATTGTTGTGACAGGTTATTTATATAGGTTTGGTGCATGGTTGATGCACTTGTTCATGGTGCAGATTGAGGTACAGGTTGGTGCATGGTTGATGCATTTATTTATGGTATAGGTTGATTACAGGTTGTTTGGTACAGGTTGGTGCATGGTTGATGCACTTGTTTATGGTACATGTTAATTACCGTTTGAGGTACAGGTTGGTGCATTGTTGATACACTTATTTATGGTACAGGTTGATTACAGGTTGTTTGGTACAAGTTGGTCATGGTTGATGCACTTGTTTATGCTACAGGTTGATTACAGTTTCAGGTATAGGTTGATGCATGGTTCGGGTTATTGGTACAGGTTATTTGGTGCAGGTTGATTGGTACAGGTTTACAACAGTATATCTCACAGTTATAGTGTGACAATGATTCTATCATTCTACTTATACACCATGGCGGTTGGATGGGGCAAGGATAGGTGGTTGTAGCCACCTTTCAGTTGTAGCTGGAGAACACAGGGGGTTGTAGCCTCCTTCTGGTTGTAGCCATAGAATTGGGGAGTTGGAGATTTCCTTAGGTTGTAGCCTGAGAAACTAGGGGGTTGGAACCTCCTTCTAGTTGTAGCTGGAAAACAAAGGAAGTTGGTGCTTCCAATGAATGTAATTCTTCAAGACATATAAGATAAAACATTATGTGGTTTTCTCCCGCTTTGGGTTTCCACGTAAAACATTGGTGTACTTTGTATGTGTATGATTGTTCATTTTTTCATTGCTTATTTACTCTGCAGTTATTGGATGATAATAATACATTGATATAACACTTGGATTATATGGATAAAAAGGATTAAATTGCTTTATTACTGATTCACCCCCCGCCTTCAATAATCCAACAACCACATCTAGTGGAATAAGGATAAATCTAACAGAGGCGCAGAGTTGTCGGGACCAGGTGGGCCACAGATCTCATGCACCATAGATCAATGGTCAGAGGTCATATCGGGTAGAGAAATAGCGCGAATATTAACTATTTTAAAGCAGGCCGATGAAAATACCATGGTTTTGGCTTGGGACCACGTGGCACCACTGGATGCATATCCAGGAGAAAAGTAGTCTACCCCAAACTGCTTTGCCTCATCCTCGATATCAGGAAGTGCATATAAAGGGTGGGGGGACCTTTATCATTAATTTATTCTTTTTGAAATCATTTGAACGTTAAAAGTGGTGCGACTGCTCCAGTCGAACCTAAGCTCAACAATGCACCAAATTCACGCGTCTTTCGCTCATCCATAGGTATTTTTAATCATCACAATGGAGTCTGTCATTTTGTCTATAACATAGCAATATCCCTTGCCAAGTGAAGAAGCCCTAATTGAAAGAGACTCTGATGTGTTTGACACTGAAATAATCGTCTCACCCGTCTCTGTGTCCAGAGCCAAATTTTCAGATCATGCATGGAGACAAATACCCTTTCTCGAAGTGGTCCAAGCCTCCATAGTCCCATATGTCATAGAAGTTACATTCCCTTTCCTAAAATCCATAGGCTGGTGCATTGAACAGTACTCACAGGAAGAGAGGGTCATTTTAAATAGGTTAGGGTTGGAGGTCTTGTGTACAGAAAATTGCCCGTCCATTCGATATGCCCTCAACATACCAGAGTCCCCTTCCATAATGTCTGAACCCTTAGAGGAAGAAAATATAGTTACCATTTATAGGGAATGTCCCCCTGAGGTCAAAATTCTATTTTTGCAGACAATTGTCAAACTTGAGCAGTATTCCGAGAGTTTGTCCCCAGCAATGAATGTAAATTCCATGGTCATCGAGATCTAGTCGGCCTTTCCATACTCAGTCAGATTTTAGGTCTAGATAATGACAAATATGTAGTTGAGGTCATGTTAGGTTTTCTGTTAACCTTTTTTTTAGTCATAATCCAGTCAGTTAGTCAGTATCATTTTTGATAAATTCATCGCTGATAATGTACACAAACAACTAGTGAACTTCCAATCACTAAGGCACTTCAGGTATTACACATACTTGCTAAAAATGTTCCTGGAGACAAACAAGAAAAGATCCTTGAAGCAGCTTTCATCTCCACAGAATGAAAAAGAATCACAATGCTCATTTTCATAACTAAGATCATGTCCAGAGTTTACATCTTGATTTTCAGCACTAGCCTGCCAAGAGTCCTGGAGGACATGAGAAGTTACTTACAACCAAATTTAGAAAACAAAGTAGGAGATTGGGTGTTGTTCATGCATTCTACAATAATTTGGGTATATCGTTGTCAATATGCACCTTGTCTTCTCCCTATATTTTTTACACCCAGAGTCTTTACCTTGGAGTTCATCAGGAAAAGAATCATCTTAGAGACAAAACATTTCCTAAAAATGCACAAGGTGTCCAACCTGAAATTTCCTTTCATCATAGAACCATTTGTTGTAAATAATAGATCTTGCTTATCTCAGATCTAGGACAAAATAAAGGAGTTTGGATTTTCACAACTACAAGGGAGAAGATATGATCCACGTCAAGTCATATCTAAAAGAAGATTGATGAGAAAACATGGCCCTTATGAACATGAGTATGTTGAAGGTTTTGACAAATTGGAAAATTTGGAAACCTGTGCTGATATGGAAGCCATCTTGCAACCTGCTCAAACACAACAAGTGGGGCCAACCCTATATTAAACTCAGACACAACAGACCCCTCAGAATATGACATTCCAAGTTCCCAAAGTAACTATCTACACAAAGAGAAGCAGTTCGGAAGCCCTAGGCACTAGTAGTCAACAAACTGCTCCCAAGAAGATAAAGTTCAAACACTCTCCACAGATAGTAGATTTGGAGGAAGAAGATGCTAAGGAGAAAGTAAGTATGTATATGGTGGAGAGTGTCACCAACAAAGAAGAAGCTGATAAAACAAGCATACCCCAAAGTGAAAGCAGCTCAAGAGCTTTCAACAACAAAAAACACACTTTTGATAAATCACTTGGAGTAGTCTACCAATATAAAGAAGATTTAGCAAAGCAATATGTTGTGAAAAGAATATTTTCCATGATTGAAATAAGGGAGTTGATACCTGAGGTGGAAAATATTTCTCAACATAGGTCTTCTTTGTTCTCAGTCAAAGATATAGAGAAGAAGACACTCAACATAGCAATTACATATGAGGATAAAGTGTCTGAGGTCAAGCTGCATTATGAAAACATTAGTGCCCCAGACAAGGTAAAATTCCATAGAAACACTAGTGACATGCTGTTTTCGGATTACCTGATTCTGATATTGAAGGTTTCAAGGTTGACAACTCATGCACTTAAACTGGAGGGACAATTGAGACAAGAGAAAGCATCAAACAGAGCTTGACAGACTGAAGTCAAGAGATTATAATCTGAAGGCCCTCAGGGAGTAAAAGCTTCCTTAGAAGATAAAGACAAGATGATTCAAAGCATGAAGAAGAGGCTAAATATGTCTGCCACAGAGCATCCACAAACAACAGAGATGGTTGCTCTAGAACAGGAGAAAGAGACATTTCAACAAGAAGCATTGAATTACAAGGCCAAAGTATTGCAGTTGGAAAAGGAAAAGGTGAATTGGTCATAAGGACAAACATGAGCATCAAACATAGTTGTTGTTGCACCTTATACTGCAGAAACTGAGCAAAGCATTGATGTATTGGTTCAGGATATGTCCCAATTTAGCCTAAAATCAGAAGAAATCAAGGGCCTTAAGGGAGACATAGAAAAGTTGCAACAAGAAATGAGAATAAAGGATGAAAAGATGGCCCAGTTCCAGAAAGAGAATCAAGATTTATAGGAAAGGGTAGACAAGTTGAAGATATGGTTGAAAGGAAAAGGATTGTTGCAGGGGGCCAAACACGTCATCTGGGACTCTATTGCTGATGAAGTTGCTTAGTTCAAGTTATACTTAAATTTCAAAGATGACAAAGATAACATGGCCATCACAACCAGAAGCAGATACACTGTTGTGAGTGAAACACTAGAAAATAAACCCTCAGAGTGGGCCCAGAATGTTATAAATCTATTGAATTCCATTCCCACTACTGAGCTTCAGACCATTGGGGTCAAAGACGGGACCACATTGATCATTTGGGATAGGAGAGTCATTGCCAAGCATAACTTTCTTAAATTAGTCCAAACCAAGGCCATGCAGATGGAGCAGAGAATACAAGAATTCAAAGATTTATTTGAAGAGTTGTTTGTAAAAGGCCTCCCACCATTTTGGGATGGAAAAGGGAAATTGTATGATCAAGAGGGGTACAACTCTCACCTCTCCCAATGTAGAATGGATCACTTCAAGTTTGAAATCCTGGAGGAAAACTTGAAGGGGACAAATCTGGTGGAGTATTTAACCACATATTTTGAGATCCTGAATCATTTCAAGAAAGTAAAGATCGGACTGCCAACCATGAATTATGCCTCTTGCATTGACCTGGATATTCTGATCAAAGAAATGATGGACTACGAGATCCATTCTGACTTGCAGTGGAAAGAGATAGTGCGGCTAGGCAAGACAAAATGCATTTTTCCAGGAACCAACAAATAACCTCCAAGTGTCACGAAATTTGTGAATCTGACAGAGGACCAAAGAAAGACAGATGGTGAAGAAGGAAGTCGAGCAGTCAGAGAAATCGTTAGTTTACAAAGAGTTTTTGATTAATCATTGTAAATCAGTTCACATACCGAGACCGTCGGTTAAAATTATTGTAGTCGGTTTCAGAAGCTGAAACGTTTCAGTTCAACTATTGTAATCAATTTCTAATTGAAATGAACTTGAATTTTATAAATTCTAGAAGTTCCACACGTATTAATGTTGGCAGAAGTGAAAGGGCACCTTTTAGTTTTTTCTGAACTCAATTGTAATTTTCTGGAGATGAATTGAATACATATGCGGAAGCTTTTGAAGTCTCTATGAAAATATTTTAATGGCGGTGATATGAGTTTTGTCTTCTCTCATTGTATGTATTTCCTATGTTCTTTTATTCCATTTGCACTGTATTATATTTAAATTGGATAGTTAAAAGCTCAAAATTCACCTTATGATGCTCTCGGCTTAAGAATTTTAAACTGTGTGTATCTATTCTTAACTAATTCAGAATTCATTTAAGTAATTCTCTAATGCATTTATTTGTTTTCTCCTTCCTCTTACACCCTGATTAAATACAATTTATAACTCATTTTCATTGCCTCATTTATCCTTTATCCTATGGAGATTTTTACCGGCCAGTCATTATTTTCATTCACTTTCAGAATTTTGACTCCATATCCCTAAGTGTCCCTCCCCTTCCTTGCCAGAAAATTTATAAAACCCCCCCAACACAAACTAAACCTAGCCATTGATTTCCAAAGAAATATCAAGTGATACAAGAGAGACCTCTCTGAGCTAAGCATGCCAGTGCCCAGCTCTAAAGCTGGTTGAAACAATTACCTCTGTCATTTGTCTATCAGTCGGACAAAATTTACAGAGTTCTAACATGACAGACAACCAAAATTGACCCAATCCTACCAGAGACGGTCTAGACAACTTTCTATGTGATCGCTATCAATGTTATGTGCTCGTACTGCAAGGGAGAATGCACCTTAGATGCTCTTTTCATAGCAGACTTCTGTGTAAATGGAGCTGTGTTCAACTGGTGTAACTACCTACTAGAGGAACTCATAGTTGCATGTGAGGAGGCTCAGGAGAAAGGAGGAACATTTACATACGACTACCTGTTATTCACATTCGTAATGTGGAAATGGACGTCACCCTCAAGAAGACAATTATCACCTACAGACAAGTGTTTCCTAGCCAAGATGTTTAAGCCCTAGAACACAAGGTTGGACTCTGAGAATATGGAGTTCAACAATGCAACGCTCCTGGAGTGGTACAACCAGCTTATCAACACAACTCGATGGTTTCACATACCACAGGAACTGTTGAATCTCAATACCCGGAACATCACATTCATGCTAAATCGACACTACACATTTGTTTGGTCGAGGCATGCGAAGTCTAAGGACTTCCATACTAGGTCGTTACCCTTCTATCTAGATGAAGAAGCCTTCAACAAGGAAGTCATGTCATGGATCGGTGTTAAGTGCAACCCACTCAAGTACGACATGCATTATCTCTTGCCACCAGAGCTCCTGAAGAAAAAGGGGCAGGAAGAAGGAGTGGGGCCGAGTTCCGACCCATCATAAAAGAAGCAGAAGGTCCATATTCCATCAGAATCAGAAGAAGAAGAGGATTAGGAGCCTCTAGAGTGGAAGAAGAGGACACTGCCTATGTTTCCACATCTCCTAGAACAAGTTGTGTTATCAGGGAAGGATTTCAATGACATTCTAGCTGCCACATTCATAGGGGATGTTTAGACCAAGAAACCTCGAACAAGTATTTACCCTGTTAAAATATTGAACCCACATCCCATATGCATGGCTGTACCTTGTACCATAGCCTCCACTCATGCTGCCTAGACTTTGATTAACATCATAGATGATCCCAAGCTAGACACCATTGCCTACACAACCATCTTCATTGAGCAAGCTCCATCACCACCGCAAGAGACCACCGTTCCATCCCAACCCAATTCGTCTGAGCCCATGCAACTCAATCTCCCTGACCCTTCTGTGAATGTACCAAAACATGCTACCCTGAGCACTGAAGCCTTGAGCCAGCCAACCTCTCTGTTAGTACCTATGTCAGGCACTCTACCTTCGACAGAGAGTCAGAAACAAGAAATTCCACCACTTGCTCAAATACCACAAGTTCTAGGAAACCATAGTCCTCTCTCAAAATTCAATGTTGAGATTCCCATCATTAGGAGAAAGACTCCAGAAGTTTCGTTACAAACAGGGGCATGAGTGTTATAACCCTAAATTGCACCAAACATGCTTACCTGGCATTAGGCCAACTCATATCCTTTCTTTGCCAAAAACACTGCTGAACAACTCTTTGAAAATCCTCTTGAATAAAGGCCCACGCACCCTAACTCACTACTGCACATGTGTACACACTGGCTGACCCAAAACAACCCGCATGGATCGACAAAAGCATGAAAAAGGAAAGTTGCCGACGGAACAAAAAGCTATGGGTGAGTTAACTGAAACTCCCGGCCATGCATGGCCGAGGGTTCGTCCAAATACCTAGCTCCTTCTAGCCTATAAAAGAAGGGGTAGGGGTACCATTTGGAAGGAGGAAAAACATAGCAAAGAAACTCTTCCCATTTACGTATTCCATTGTCCCAACGCTTTATCCTTTCCTAATGCCAAAGGAGATTTAAATCAAAGCAGTTGAAGGACAGAAGAAGAGGATCCCAGCATCAGGTTCAAGGAGCAGTCGTCGGTCTCAACTTTTGTAAGTTGACTCATTTTAAGTAATAAAGAGAATGCTTTTCCCATCCCAGTTCATGAACTTTTTATGGTTTGATTAGTTTATGTTTGATTTCTAACCCGTTAGTATATAAGTAGTATGCATGCATAGTTGTTGCTCATCTTGAATGCAGGTCAGCTTTGGAAGGAGCATTGCGAACTAGTAATCAATCACAACGGAGGATCGACATCAAACGCCGGTAACGAGGTAGGTTGATATTTCCATGCATTTACTAAGAAAAGGGGATTTAAATCTAGGGATGAAGGTAGAGAGTAATTTCTATTCGGTCATATCTACATGCAAATTCTGAACTCTATTTGCTAGTCCGTAGGGTGTTTTTCCCCAACAACAGAATTGGCAACCGTACTGGAGAAAGACTCTTTAGGGTTCCTGGAATTTTATTTAGTTTTTGGGTAGTTTAAAGACTAGATTTTCTTGTGTGTCTTTTCTTTTCATTTCTGTAAAGTTTGAGCTAGCAGGGAGTCTGGTTTTCCATACCATCTTTCCCTGACTTTGGCTTGACTGTGTTTTTCGGGACCCACAGAGGCACATGCAGCTTGCACAAGGCCTACACGCATGTACCCATGCCCTATCCTCTTACAGCCCGCATGTGAACGCTAGCTGTAGAGGTAGTAGTAGTGCGTAGGAGTTCAAAGAACCTTAGAGGCATTCTTCCTCTTCCCTGTCAAAATCATATATTCTCAGGGGGTTTTCTGGAATTTTGTCTGAGTCTTGTTTGCTAACAGTCCTATCTCAGATTGTTTTTGCCTTATTATTGTTTCCTTGCACTATTTGTTTTTCTGTTAGAAAGAGTATCCAAGCCTTCAAGGGATCTTGGTTATCAATATCAGTGGTCTCTTCCTAGTTTGGTCTGTCTGTTTTCCATTTTTCTCAGAGTTTAGATATACACATGGCTTGTACAAGGTCAGCCCGTGTGTACACGCCTTCTATCTTTGTTCAGTGCACGTTCGCACGCGTGCTGTTTGAGTAACAATCACGTGCTTGTACAAGATATTTTTTGTTAAGGGTGAGGTAGTCATCCTCTCCTATGATAAGAAGTATTCCTCTCAAGTGTTTGAATCTCTATTTGAACAGTCAGTAGCATAGGATTATTTTTACCCTTAGCTTTCTTTTTCTCATTTAAAACGTTGTCAGATTTTTTTTTTTTTTTTACGGTTTTTAGAAAAGTCGGAGAGTCATTGTTTTTACAATTGCTATTATGTGATTTTTTAATATGATTCTTTGCAATCTGTGCTTTAATCCAAAATTGTTTTTCTTGGTTTTTTTGCTTGTCGGTATTTTCCCTTTCTTGCTTTACTAGCACTTAAATAAATAAAAAAATCTATTTTCATTTTCTTCTTTGGTTGAAGAGTGTGTTTCTGCACTATTAGCTAGGGAAAAGTATTTTATTTCATAAGTTTTTGCAGTTCACTTAGATCATAAGTAGCTCGTAGTCGAGTGAAATTCCTTTGAGTTTACTGTCCAAAATCTTAGAAAAGATAAAAATATCTTTCTTTCGAAAAGTTGTTGAAATTTTGCATTCACTAAAAGTTTTGTTTCCAGCTTTTTTATTCATTTTTCTCTTTCATCTTTCACACATCATCAGTTTCACCCTCATACCCCTTGACGTAAGACAAAGCCATAAAAGTAATGCTAAATTTAAAATCTACTAGACTTTTATGTTTGTAGGGTTCACAAACTAGTTCAGGACTAGGGCCTTAGATTAGGTTGGAGAGGAAACTCTTCAAGGCCATTTTAAATCAAACATTGGAGTCTGAGATTGGGAGTGTCTAAGTCCAGTTTTGTGGAATTTATCTGGGACCCCCCTCTAACACAGGGGATAAACATGAGGTCATGTGCGGAAAGGTAGCGGAGATAACCCCTACAAAGCTGGACCAAGCGTAGTGGAGAACACATATGGAGGGCTTGTTTTGGGATTCCATCGTTTGCATTTTCCACGGGGCTTCATGGGTCTCGAATCTGTTCGAGGTCCTCAGTTGTCTTCCATACCATTTTCTCTCGATACCCTTGATAGGTTTCGGGCTCGATACCCTGCTCATTGTGGTCTACCCGACTTTCGACTGTACCCGCCTGGTGACTGTTCGCGTGCTGGCAACCTAGTTGCCAATATTTGTTAGGGACATACACAGGTGACTGCGGGGGTATACCACGGTACCTAGGATAGACATCGGGCCACACTTTGCAGAGTATACCCTGAGGGTGATTTCGTGTTCGAGTTGCACTTGCATCGGTAAGTTGCTCTAGTGTTGGTTTTTGTAACTGTTCTTCCAATTAATTTAGTGTTTGCTTGTCTTATCTTCTAGGGACCTTTTTCTTAGTGTGTGTTACTTTTGAGCATTTAGAATACTTTAGAGTGTCTTGGATATTCTCACATAGTGTAGGATCCCAAGATCTGCCGGTCATGAAGGCTTCTTGGCTTGTCGTCGGTACACTAGAGCCACCCCCTCCACCATTAAGGCGGAAGCTAGACCAACAAGGGTCTTTTGAAGTGACCGGGTTACAAACCATTGTGCCTGAACAACCCCTGGAGGAATCGACCATTTTGGACCTTGAAGCAACCGCTCTTGGCTCGGTTGAAACCTCAACCACTGATCTCTTGGCACCTTTTATTGTACCAATTCAATTTCACGAGCGCCAGACAGTGTCACATAAAGCAATGGAAACAAATGTTGTTACTTCTTCTGGGAATTCTTCAGTTCCCACCATGGTTGTCACCACAGGAGAGTCATCTCCTAACCTGCCGTCGTCGGTCCAAGACACCATGGTCTCGACCGTAACTACTTTTCACAGTGGTCCAAACTCGTCTTTGGCGGCGGCCACAACCCATTTTACACCTAGTGCGACAGGCCCTCTGTTTTCATACGGTATGCATAGTTTGGGTACAAGTCCTGTACTTTCCTACTCCACCTTACAAACTTTGGGTCTGGGGACAGGGAGCTCTAATGCTCCTCTGCAAGGTCACATGGGGGGCACTATTGTCCCTTTTAACACTTTTCCTTACGTAGGAGGTCATATCCCTCCTTCGTCCCCTTCACTCGGTTGTTCACATCAGTAATCCACTGGGCAACCTACACACAATAGTTTATTTGGAGCAGGGAGTCAAGGACCACCTTCGCATAGTATGCCGGTAGGTTCGACACCGTTTTCTTGGAACAAAATGTTTGGTAACAATACCTTCTCTTTAGCCACTTTCTCAACTGGGGGTAACCCCATTTTTGGACAATCTACTCCTAGGTAGGGTACTATTCCTACACAGGGGGCAAACTTAGTAGGACCTTGGAATTCAGGGCAAGGATCCGTTCCCTCCTCCGGAATGCCGATCTGGGGTAATTATTTCCACAATCAATGGAACCTCAAAAAAGCTACTATGCCTATCCTTATGGGACTGGCATGGGGTAATCCTTTCGAAATTCCTTCGAACACAATGCATGCCCAACAATCTATGTCCTATTTGGGAAATCAGCTGATGATGTCTCCACAGATGCAAAATCCTTATGCTAGCCAGGGCCATGGTTTCTACCAAAATCCGGGCCAACAGCCAAAATTTTCTTGACAACTTGGTGCCAGTCAAACTCCAGGACCCTTTTTCCCAGGTTATCAGCAGCAACCCAAACTACCATTCCTGGCAACTTTACACTTGCCAGATTTGACAAGGTTGTTGAATGACCCTATTTGTCACGATCCGCGTTGGCCTCCTATGCCGACGAGGTTTCCTTCGGACATTCCAAAGTTTGAATCCAAGCCTAATGAAGATCCAGAAGATCATGTGACTACCTTTCATCTTTGGTGCTCATCTAACTCATTGAAAGATGACTCCATACAGTTGCAATTGTTTCAACGTACTCTCATTGGGAGTGCCGCAAAATGGTACATCAAGCTCGATCGCTCGAGATACTCTTCTTTTGGCGAACTGGAGATGGTTTTCCTTAACCATTTCCAGTTACCTGTGACATATGACGCTGGCACAAAGTTTCTCGCTAATTTTGAACAAACAACAACGGACCATATCTTTGATCATATCCGAGAATGGACACGTCGGAAGAGTTTAATCAAGGTACCAGTCCCACCAACATTCCTGCTTGAGTGGTTCCTTAAGTCTTTGGTCCCGCAATTATCCAAAGACATTGTGACATCTAGATTTTTCTCTGAAGAAGACGCCATCATGAGGGCTCAACAGTTTGAGCTCAAATATTCTTAGTCCGGTTTATTATACAACATCTTGTCAGATGCGCCACGTTCAATAATGGATAAAACTAGACAGAGAGCTAGGTTGCATGCTGATGGTATTGTCGGTTCAACACAAACCAAGCCCGTTGAGCAATTGACAAAGCAGTTGCAATAGTTATCCATACAACACACAACGTCCAGCCAAACTACTTCTTTTGCTGCTCCCCCTACCCAAACGTTGGAGGTACACACAGTGCAGTCGACTAACCCAAAGGCCCCCCAACATCCTGAAGGGAAGAAAAAACAACGAAAGAAGGGTAAGGGGGATAAAAAACCGAACGATAATGCTGGTGGGGACAACAATGAAAAACGGAAGGCAAGGTATCCTTGCAACTTGTGTGTGGAAGACCACCCGACCCATCTATGTCCTCGACTTGCAGAGGCCCAAAAATTTGTCACGCAGCAACAACAAGCGGTGTTGAAAAACCCATTTCAACATGGGCAAAATCTAACTCAATCCTCTGCAAGTACGGAATGGGGCAGCCAAGAAAACAGCCCACCTCCGAACAACCCCTCGTCCGCGAATGTATATATGGTTAGGGGTGATGCTTTCATATCGACTAGAGCACACAATTATAGTAAACCAAGTGCTTCTGAGAAGGGAAAAGAAGCTGACCTCCCATCTCTTCCTCTACAGATTGAGAAGACATTGGGAGAAACAATGATAAGCATTCCAAAAGGTGCATTTAAAAAGGCTTCTCATAACCCAAACGCAAGGGCATCCCATAACTACTCTGTGGTGGAAGATTTATCACAAACCCCTTGTGCGATGTCTGCTTTGGAGGTCCTCCAAAGTTGCCCTTCTAAGAGGAAATCTTTGTTAACTGCTTTGGGCTCTACTGAGACTTGTAATCCGGGTACCATCATGTTAGATACAACTGACTTAAAACCTCATCTACCTTACCACGTAGCATTTCAGATAGTAGTGGCTTACCCCACGAAAACTTTTACACGAAATATCTTCCGCACGATGGTCGACGAGGGTGCCTCAACATGCGTTATGTCATTGGCATGCTGGAAGGCCATTGGCTAGCCCGTTTTGTCCCCATCACCTACTCTACTCACTGCTTTCGATGGTAGTTTGTTCTGACCACATGGCATCGTTCCTTCTTTCCCCATGCAGTTAGGAGGGAAGACCGTGTGTGTCGAATTATAGGCAGTCGATGCTCCCCTCGACTATAACCTCTTGTTAGGATGGAGTTGGACTTATTCTATGCAAGATATGGTTGCTACAGTTTTACAGGTCTTGTTGTTTCCACACGAGGGATGGATAATGACCATCGATCAATTGTCTTTCTCCAGACCTGACCCATCTTTGGGGGCATCCATGGTCCCAATGATTGATAATCCTCAACCAGGTGTCATCAACGTAGGAGTTGGTTTGAGCCCATCTTTGATGGGTACCTTCGATTACCCACCTCCGCAGGACGATATCAAATTTATATCTAATCACCATAAGGTTGAGATTTTTCAAGTTTCATCGTTCTGCACGAATTACTTCGAGGATCCATGGATTCTTCCTTCCCCATCAGCCATGATGGATGAGATAGGGCACCTTGGTATGTCCATGCCCTTGTCTTCCACTGAAGTAGCGTACTCTTTAGTCGAACAAGCTTCAACTAACATTGATCCGACTCCTGCACAAGAGTTAGATCCACTTCTAGAGCCTATTTGGGCTTAGGGTTCTCTCGCTAACATCGATTCATTAGACTTAGTCTTACCTTCTGATGAAGTAGTAATCGAAGAAATGACTAGTCCAGAGAAACCTTGGGAAGATCTTCATCACAGATCATATTTTCTCCAAGAGTTAAGCCGAATCGAAGCAGGAGAATTCACCGTGACCATGACGAGAGATCAGCCGTGTCCTATTAATCTCTTAGCTACACATGAAATTTATTCTGAGGGAAATATGGCAACTATCACTGAAACTATACCAATCAACATCTCCCGAAACCCTGGCGTCGTGGAGAACGTCTTCGTCGGAGCAGATTTCTCCCCCGAAGAGATTCAAATATACACAGATCTTTTCAAAGAATTCCGCGACGTTTTTACCTGGTCTTATGAGGAAATGCTAGGTATTGATCCAAAAATAGTTGAACATGAAATCATAACGTATCCTGATGCCAAGCCTGTTCGATAGAAACTTCATCCAGTTAATCCCAAGAAAGCAGCAACCATCAAGATTGAGGTTGAGAAATTGCTAAAGGCAGGTTTTATCTATCCTATCCATTTGACTCAATGGGTGTCGAATCCTATGCCAATCAATAAAAAACAAGGCATGATTCATGTATGTACCGATTTTTGTGATTTGAACAAGGCATGTCCCAAAGATAATTTTCCAACATCATTCATCGACCAGATCATTGATGAATGTGCTGGTTGTGAAGCCTTTTATTTCATGGACAGTTTTTCGGGATATAATCAAATCCAAATCAAACCCGAAGACCAACACAAAACGACATTCATTTGTCCATGGGGTGCATTCGCATATCGTAAGATGCCTTTTGGTCTTAAAAATACTGGCGCCACCTTCTAGCGGGTCATGTCTTTTGCTTTTCATGATCTCAAGCATATAGTCAAGGTCTATCTAGATGATTTAGCATCACGATCTCGCAAGAGAACGGATCATCCTACACACCTTAGACTAATCTTCGAACGTTGTCGCTACTTTAGGATTCTCTTGAATCCAAACAAGTGCAACTTCTGTGTAACGTCAGGACGTTTGCTAGGTTTCATTGTATCAACAAAAGAGATCATGGTGGAGGAATTAATCCAGTTGCCCCCCCCACACACAATCCTACAACTTCAGAGTCTACAAGGCAAGGCAAACTTCTTACGACGCTTCATCGCCAACTATGCCGAAATCACCAAGGGCTTTATGCATTTATTGAAGAAATACGTTCCTTTTTTTTGGGACGAAGCCGCTCAACTCTCTTTCGATGCATTAAAACACGCCCTCACAATTGTACCTCTGCTACGACCACCTAACTATAAAAAATATTTCTTATTATATCTGGCTACCGCAGAGTCAACCATTGGCATGGTTTTAGTTTAGGAAGATGATTCGTTCTCAAAATACATGATCTATTACCTGAGTTGAGGCCTCATAGGACTAGAACTCAATTATTCTCATATCGAAAAACTTGCGTTGGCAGCAGTTCATGCTATTCAACGGTTTCTTCATTATGTTTTGTTTCGCAAGACCACCGTCATTGCTGTCGTGAATCCATTCTAGTACATGTTGACACGACAACTTATAGGTGGAAAAATCAGTAGATGGATAGTCATCCTCCAGGAATTTGACTTAGACTTCATTTCAGCAAAGTCCAAAAAGTCATTGGTCTTCACAGAGCTTATTTCGGAACTTTCGGTTGAGTCAGGTGACGTTGTGCCTGAAGAATTGCCTATTTGGGTAGATATGTTTTTGATCACATCTTCAGATCCCTGGTACGAAGATATACTTATCTATCTCCAAACTTTGAAGTGCCTCACCTCTGCTTCTCGTGATGAGCATCAGCATATACGCCATCAAGCTAAGAATTATCTCATACTCAATGATACGTTGTATCAGAGAGGTGTAGACTACATCTTACGTCGATGTCTCACACATGAGGAGGTAGTCATTGTGCTCAATGATTTCCATATTGGAACTTGTGGCGGTCATTTGTCTGGGCTGGTAACAACCCAAAAGATTCTACGAGTAGGTTACTTATAGCCGACACTTATCAAAGATAGTATAGAATCGGTCAAGAAGTGCCATCCATGCCAGGTCTTCTCTCAGAAGATGAGGGCGCATCCCGCTCCTATGTTTCCTGTCATCACAGTTGGTCCCTTCACCAAGTGGGGGATTGATTACACTACTTTCAACCCCCCATCAGCAAGGGGGCATCATTATATCATCGTAGCTATCGACTACTTCACTAAGTGGGTCGAAGAATTCCCACTAGCATTCCTGCTTGAGTGGTTCCTTAAGTCTTTGGTCCCGTAGTTATCCAAAGACATCACGACATCTAGAGTTTTCTCTGAAGAAGACACCATCATGAGGGCTCAACAGTTTGAGGTCATCTATCCTTAGTCTTGTTTATTATACAACATCTTTCCAGATGCGCCACGTTCAATAATGGATAAAACTAGACAGAGAGTTGGGTTGCATGCCGATGGTATTATCGGTTCAACACAAACCAATCCCATTGAGCAATTGACAAAGTAGTTGCAACAGTTATCCATACAACACACAGCGGCCAGCCAAACTACTGCTTTTGCTACTCCCCCTACCCAAACTTCGGAGGTACACACAGTGCAGTCAACTAACCCAAAGGCCCCCCAGTAGCCTGAAGGGAAGAAAAAACAACGAAAGAAGGGTAAGGGGGATAAAAAAACCCAACGATAATGATGGTGGGGACAACACAGAAAAATGGAAGGCGAGGTATCCTTGCAATTTGTGCGTGGAAGACCACCCGACCCATCTATGTCCTCGATTTGCAAAGGCCCAAAAAATTGTCACACAACAACAACAGGTGGTGTTGACAAACCCATTTCAACATGGGCAAAATCTAACTCAAGCCTTAGCAAGTACGGAAGGGGGCAACCAAGAAAACTGCCCACCTCTGAACAACCCCTCGTCCGCAAACGTATATATGGTTAGGGGTGATGCTTTCATATCAACTAGAGCACACGATTATAGTAAACCAAGCGCTTCTGAGAAGGGAAAAGAAGCTGACCTCCCATCTCTTCCTCTATAGATTGAGAAGACATTGGGAGAAACAATGAGAAGCATTCCAAAAGGTGCATTTAAAAAGGCTTCTCATAACCCAAATGAAAGGGCCACCCATAACTACTCTGTGGTGGAAGATTTATCACAAACCCCTTGTGCGATGTCTACTTTGGAGGTCCTCCAAAGTTGCCCTTCTCAGAGGAAAGATTTGTTAACCGCTTTGGGCTCTACTGAGACTTGTAATCCGGGTACCATCATGTTAGATACAACCGACTTAAAACCTCATCTTCCTTACCAGGTAGTGTTTCAGATAGTAGTGGCTTACCCCACAAAAATGTTTACACGAAATATCTTCCACATGGTGGTCGAAGAGGGTGCCTCGACATGCATTATGTCATTGGCATGCTAGAAGGCCATTGGCCAGCCCGTTTTGTCCCCATCACCTACTCTCCTCACTGCTTTCGACGATAGTTCATTCTAACCACATGGCATCTTTCCTTTTTTCCCCATGCAGTTAGGAGGGAAGACCATGTGTGTCTAAGTAGAGGTAGTCGATGCTCCCCTCGACTATAACCTCTTGTTAGGACGGAGTTGGACTTATTCTATGAAAGTTGTGGTTGCTACAATTTTACGGGTCTTGTTGTTTCCACACGAGGGATGGATAATGACCATCGATCAATTGTCTTTCTCCAGACCTGACCCAGCTTTGGGGGCATCCACGGTCCCGATGATTGATAATCCTCAACCAGGTGTCATCAAGATAGGAGGTGGTTTGTGCCCATCTTTGATGGGTGTTACACATCAAAATTACTCACTTTGATAGTGTCGCAAGTGTCGTCATTACAAAGGTTGCAAGTGTCGCATTTTGCTCACAAGGTCGCAAGTGTTGTATGTTGCTCACAAGTGTCGCAAGAAAGCATGTTGCC
>SNQJ01S0035948.1:34177-51331 GCA_010110895.2 Picea sitchensis | reverse complement strand
GGGGGGGGGGTCCAGAAAAGTCTGACCATCATAGATCTGGGTGCAATTATCTGAACCATTGATATATGAGCGGAGCATAAGTGAGGGTGAGGAGAATACATGCACCAGAGAACTTAGGATAAGTTCATTTGATAGGTTTTTCCAAGGCTTTTCATGTATACCCCGCCATGGGGCTAGACCAACACCATTTTTAGGCATCTGAAACATGGTGCAACATTGATCATCCAACTGGTTTTATTGAAATAAAGCAACTAGCCTATATTCTAACCTAGCTTCCTATGAAAATTAACCCAGATTAGACTGTTGGGCTAAGAACTTACTCTACCCTAGGGCTATCTGACCAAGATTAGACAGTTCAGCCATATTTATTCACTAATCTAACCTAGATACTTTGGCTAAGATTGAACAGTTTATCCAAACTTATTCACTAACCTTATCAACATCAATTTAAAAAAGAACTTGGCCATGTTTGAAAGGTATGGACCAAGTTACTATTGTTGCATGGGGCTTTATTGAAATTCTTTTATGCTCTCTTTTCTTTTTCTTTTCTTTTCAAATTATTTGCAGAATGAAAAATCATTTGTCAACAAAAAACACTAGAGAGAGATAATATTCCAGTCACCAGTTGATCCTATAACTTATAGGATGATAACTGTATGCATGCATAGTTATTACTCATCTTGAATGCAGGTCAACTTTGGAAGGAGCATTGCGAACATGTAATCAAGCACAACAGAGGATCGACATCAAACGCCGGTAACGAGGTAGGTTGATCTTTCCATGCATTTACTAAGAAAAGTGGATTTAAATCTAGGGATGAAGGTAGAAAGTAATTTCTATTCGGCCATATCTGCATGCAAAGTCTGAACTCTATTTACTAGTCCGTAGGGTGTTTTTCCCCAACAACAATGAGCAGAACTGGTTCATAAAGAACCCCAAACCACATCAGGGCAGAGTGCGGCATCCTTGAAAGAACAACTAGAGCCAATACTCCAGAATCCATAATGATGTGCATAATTGTTGCATCTTTTCCTAGCAAAGACAAAATTTTTCCCTTTGCTTCCAATGACTCTGAAGACTAGACTTGCACATCAACGACAAGGTCCATCCCTAGGGGAAGAAGAGGTGGAGACACCATCCGAGAATTCGATGGCTAGTGGACTCCCACTACAATTTTAATTACCCCTGGATGTCTCTTCGTCATTGGGCGATCTCACTCAGTTGTCGACAACGCAACTGGTGGGCATAATCAGAGCCTCGACTGAGAAATTGGAGTAGAGGATCCATCAGGCCGAATGAGAAGCCGAGTTTTGGAAATAGGAAGGACTCCTTGCGCAAGAAAAACAAACACAGGAGGGATATTCAAAGATTCAAGTAGAACAAAAGGTAGAAAAGGTAAAGGAAAAACTCATAGAGGCTTGGACAATGGTTAGAAAGACAAATGCCTCAACTGCCAGAATCCAACGCAACAAGCAATCCTGTGGAGCAGATCAAATTAATTCAGGTAGACTGATCAAAGTTGGCAGAAAGAGAAAAAAATATCGAAGTACAGTTGCGGGAAAGTAAGCGAGAAGTCGAACTACAACCCGAGAAGCTACAAGAGAAAATGGAGAAAATCATTTTGGAAGGAAACAACGCAAGAGAAACCTTGCATGAAAGGACTGCAAAATGCACAAAAATATTCAGAGAGGTTAGCGATTGGATGGGAATCATTTCAATGCAACCAAAAATTGGAGGACTTGCGTGTAGAGATCCAATTGCTCAATGAAGAAGCAACCAACACCCTAGATATGCTGGAACAACAAGAGACATTTTACAATATTCAATAGGTGGAAAATGATCTCAATGAATTATATGAAGTTCAAACTGTGGCTAAGAAAGAACTACGAGATTTTCGACCTGTAGTCCAGAAAATGTATCTACAGATGCATCAAGTGGACGCCATAGCTGACTTGGAATGGAACTCTCTAGTTGCATGCAAGCCAAAAGAATGCATTACATACGCCACCCAACAGTTTGTTTATGAAGCTTCACTAATTTCTAGGAAGTGGCAGGACTAAGTGGACAACTTTTAAGATGTTAGGAAAAGAGCTCTAGAACTAGTACCCGAGTTAGGCACTTCGTTTGAAGAAGATAAAGCAGAAACAATCCAAGCTGGAAATGGAAGAAGCCTAGAACCAGAAGGCAAGGAAGAACAAAAATCCAACCCAGAGACCACAAAAGAGCCGAAGACTTGACTCAGGGTGAGTCAAGGATTGTGGTCAGAGCCTGTTGGGCCCTTCGTTTTGATGAATAGAAGTTGCGCAAGATATGATGCAACTTCATTTTGGAGAACATAAGTTGCACAAGCCATTGAGGAGTGGGATAACAGACTAAAGGAAGAAATAGAAAGTGGTTGGAAGGACAACACAACATCATTTTTGAGGAAAGAAGTTGCAACAAGATCAATAAGAAGAGAGAACTCTCAGGTTCTCAACCAACAAACTCAAAGATTGGATTATATATATATGAGACTGATATGATTATAAAAAGGTTGTTGTTTTTGTTACTAGGGTTGTTGTTATTAAGCTTGGGCTAGATTGATGTTGTGGAGAGAGTCACTGTTGTAATTGATCATACTGTTAGTTCAGCTAAAGTTCAAGATTTCGAGGTCAGAACCAGATCAAGAATGTAATGAAGTCATGTCGCATTGTAGCGTCAAAAGAGAAAGGAGTTGAGATGACCTTGTCTCTCAGTAGTATAAATCATTTTCTATTATCTTTGGCATGACCAATTTGTATCCGCGACTCAGTCTGATCTTGTATTTTGAGAGGAAACATGTTATGTGATAACATAGTGGGAGACCAAAATAAATTTGAATATATCATGTGTATTTAGTATTCTGAATGTATTGATTGTTTCTATGTATTATCTTTTATGTATGATCTACTTAAATTGCTTCATTATGAATGGTGACGCAACCTTGGTTTCTTTATTCTTAGTTATGAAATGTTCAGAATTGCTACAAGTTTAATCTATCCGGCACAAGACTAATATTAATCTTGATCACTCAGAGATCTGTCTAAGTAGTCTCCTTACCCTTCCCTCTCTTTATCGTCTCTGTTGTGCTTCGGGTGAGACTTCTTCCCTCCTGAGAAGATGAAAATTCCAATGCTTTAGACTACTTCGGTACCTTTTGTTGGTAACTTGAGAAGGACCCTGGTCCGATCACTTTTGTGCCAACAACTATAGGTATTTGGATACCCTTGGTGCCCTACTTTCAATCGTATGTGAATTTTTGGGTTTAATGATGGTGGACTCAACATACCCAAATCCTCTATTCGCAACCACCCATAAGGTTTGGGTTTTGATGTGGGATTCAAGAGACCCAACTTTCTTGCAGCCCACTATAAGGCTTGGGTTATATCAACATTGCTTCAGCCACTACCTGCAAGGTGCAGGATATTTTCACCATCAATATCCCTCCAAACGAAACCCCCAAAACATAGCACTAGAAAGAGAGCATTATGGGTCACAAGCTTCAATCTCCAACCGAAGCCCTACTCCAGAACCAATGACCCAGAGACCGTTGCATGCAAAACACTGAGACCTTGCGCACCACAATCCGGAATACCATACATCCTCGAGGATGAAAGGGAGAAAACCCCATACATCACCATCGCATGAAACCCACACCAAACTGCCTCCATCAACTGAAGCCAGACAAGGAAAAAACGAAGGACTACCAAGAAGCCTGTGGTCAATGATCTAAGTGTAGGGCGAGTTCTAAAAGTCGAACCAATAGNGAAGTTCAACGACAACAAAACTACACCAAACTATTTCCATGTGATCGAGCTGAGGATATCTATGCTCTTTGGTAGATTCTCTTTACTTATTTAGACAGAGGCGCATCAACAGTAGCCAGGTTTCCCCTAGATGCTTCCTTTTCTATCTAAAAACTTACAATATTTCATTAATATATTTCTTTAAAGTATATCTAATTGTATCTATCCAATCTCCTGCAAAGTAAATCTTGAAAAAGTTTATGGAGTCTTTGAAACAAATGCATATTATTTTAACAATATATTTTATGAATGAGTTAATAAGTAGATAAATTTAGTTTTTTAAAATATTTTATTTTTTTCAAAGTGAAGTTTTGTCTTGTCCTGTTACTTTTTTGAAGTTTTTGATAAGCTAAGTCTTTTTAAAATGGGTCAAAGTGTTATTTTCTTTGAATTTTTGGTAATTTGGGTTATCTTCAAATGGTTCAAAACCTTTAAGTGTAAAGTTTCATAGTCAAAGTTCCCATTAATAAGATGAAATTATGATTTGAAAAATATCCTTGTTAAATTTAAGAGAGAACTTACATAAAGGGAGTGAGTTTGTCCCTTATTAACTTATTGTTATATTTTGTGCTTAAGGAAACAAACTTAATTCTAACATAGTTAAGAACAATTCTAAACATGAATAAATACCCTAGAACACTTTNTTAAATTTAAGAGAGAACTTACATAAAGGGAGTGAGTTTGTCCCTTATTAACTTATTGTTATATTTTGTGCTTAAGGAAACAAACTTAATTCTAACATAGTTAAGAACAATTCTAAACATGAATAAATACCCTAGAACACTTTTCACACTAGAATTTCAATAGATTTATGAACATTTTTAGAAACAATTTTACATAGATTAACACTGTGGAAAGTTAAGGCAAATAGATTCTAACGTGAATTAACACTGCCAATACCACTTTCCAACTAACAATACTTTCATGAATCAATAATAATAACAATAATCTATTTTTAAGGTTATGACCAAGCCAGAAACCAAATTGGTGTATGAGACCTCCTTGTTTGTGGGACAAGGGACCCCTCCACAACCATTTGACTACTAAATCTACGGAGGTATACATGACTTTTCCTCTAAAATTAAATATTTACATGTTTCTTTTTTGTTTGTTAATTTGTCCGGACCTTCTTGGCAGTGGGATTAACCTTTGGCTTGAGAAACCGTGACTCAGGGGCATCTAAGCTGTCAAAATAACCCGGGGATCGCACCCGGCCTGAGCCACACCAACCCTTAACATGGTTGGATTTTTTGTCCCCACAGGTTTCGAATTGGTAACTTTACAACACAGAGTGGCTTAACAACACACTTTGTCACCGACTGTCCTACACCTCAGGGATGACATGTTATAAAAGTGACTTCTCTTTATTTACAAAGACATAAAATAATCCTCACTTTACAATTGGCAATTTAGTTTTTATTTTAAAATTTTGGAAAAATAATATAACACTCTTTTTATCATTTTTTATTATTATTCCATGTAAAGTTTTATGTGTAACCTTTTTTTTTTTTAATTTCACATGGAATAATAATAAAACTTGACATTTGATAATAAAAAACGACATTGCGAAACTGTCAAAACAACTTATAATGGCATTGAAGGAGGAAGGCTTACACTTCTTGGCACAGGTTGGAGTTAATATTCTGGAGGATGTAGTTCATACAAGATGGTTAAAAGCTGAGGATCTAGGGCTGGAAGGGGAACTAAAACATGAATGGTCAAACTATACCAAGGGTTTAAGTGGAGCAAGTATAGATTTGAATGATGAAAAATATTTGTTGTTGTGGTCTTAGGATACAAAAAGGGGTCAGGTAAGTGCAAAACTAGCTTATAATGCATTGTCGTTGGAGGAGAGAGTAGAAGCACCTATATCCTGGTACACTAAACTTTGGAAATGGCAGTTACCCCTAAAATTTCAATTGTTTATCTGGTTAATGTTAGAACAAAAGATCTTCACTTGGGACAATTTAAAGAAAAGAGGTTTTATTGGTCCGAGTAAGTGTGTCTTGTGTGGGAATTGTGAGGAAACAATGAATCATATGTTTGTTGAGTGTAGATTTTTTAAATATATTTGGGGTATAATTTCAAAGGAATTAAAGCTTCACAATGTATGGATTGGAGGATAGATTGAGGATTGCTTTCAAAGATGGATATTGAAGAAGGAAAATAGGGAAGAAACTCCATGCTTCATCTATTGGGAAGTTTGGAAACATAGGAACCTAATTGTGTTTGAAAATGTTGTTCCTATTTTGGGCAGAGTTTTTACTAGCATCTTACAACACTTGGGGGAATTTAAAGTTGTCCAGGAGATTAAGAATCTAAGGTTAGATAGGCCACCTATTCTGGACTGGGATTTAGCAGTGGGGTTATTTGATGGAGCCTCACAAGAAATGGGTAAAAAGTGTGGGGTAGGGGTTGTACTAAAACGCCCAGTATTAGGCACATACAGAATCAAAATGAATTGTGGTAGCGGGACCAACACTAAAGGAGAAATTTTAGCTCTGTGGTGCATATTATATTTTGCAAATGTAATGAAGGTATCAAGATTATTACTGGCTATAGATTCCAAGATCATTATTGACTGGTTTAATAATGTTAATAACTTACAGGTGCTCTCTTTACAGACTTGGATGCCAAAAATCAGAAGGCTGAGTGGAAGATTTATTCAACTCAAAGCGCAACATATTTACAGAACTTTTAACAGGGAAGTAGATAAGATGTCCAAAGAAGCTTTACAGTGGGATGAGGAGGGTGTTTTTTTCTCAAAGGTATTAGATGGGCACCCAACGATATTTGAAAGAGATTCAACCAGATAAAAACTATATGATCAAAGGAGAAAAATATTATCTGGATTTTTGTTGTTGCTCACTGATATAGTCTAGTTTTTTGTTTTTTGATATGATATGTAAAAAAAGTATTAACCTTCTAGGTGAAAGTAGTATTTTATGGAGAATGAAAAATGTATAAGTATAAGTATAATATGGAGGTTCATAACTGTTTTGGAGTTATGGACAATATAGTCCTATATAAGATGTATGAATTTTGAAACAAAACTTTTATATTCACCACATTTTTCTTTAAAAAAAAAAATGACACTGCCACTTAAATCCCGTAGGAAGAATGGGCAATAAACATCAATACTATTAAAAAAACCACTAAATTATATATAACTACCATCAAAAGTGATAACAAAGTTAATTTGTTAACGGAGAAAATATAACAAATTCACTCAAACTCTAAAAGTCGCGTGAGTATTTTATACGTGTGGATACATAACACATTTCACACAAATATTTTGGATCAAATTAACTAAATGCTTATATATTTATTTATTTATTTATTTTGTGTATTTCAATTTTATTTTAAGAAAATCAATCATTAGTTTGGTTATTTTGTGTTAATTTTGAATATATTTTTAGTATAGTTTGGATGGGAAACAACGTTGAAGTAAAATTCTTAATCCTTAAATTTTATAGGTTAAAAAATTATTTATGGATCAATTTTTTTTATAGATATTTTATGAATCACATTTTATGGGTGTGATTCAATATGTAGATTTTATGGTTTAAAAACTACTTTTTCTATGGGAAGAAGGAGAAGCTAAAACATCAAATATTGAGGTTCCAATTATTATATGCAGAATGGATTGTTTAAATTTCAAGGGTATATTTTATTGCTTCATTGGAATGTCCATAACGCTATATGCAAAAAATAAATGGAGCAAAGTGTGGGAAGTTCAAATATAAGAAGAAAAATTCCAAAGTAATTTTCTATGAGATTGTTTTCTTAAGAATGACTTGATTAATTTTGAGAAATCAAAATCTATTTAAAATACTTCCATAGGTAGGATTCTTTGTAATATGTGTTACAAAATCATTGCAAAAATTATATCAATAAGGATCAGACCTATCCTATCCCATTCCTTATCCGAAGAGCAACTAGGCTTTGTAAAAGGAAGACAAATTTGAGATGCTATTGGCACAGCCCAGGAGTGTCTACACAGTATAAAGGTAAAAAAACTTCAAGTCACCATTCTGAAGCTAGATTTAAAGAAGGCATATGATTGTACAAATTGGAATTTTCTTCGATTAACTCTTCTACAATGTGGTTTTGGCCTTCCTACTACAAATTGGATTATGGGTTGTGTAACCTCTGCAGCCTATGCCATTCTGATCAATGGAGAGTCAACACATCTCTTCCACAGTGGTAGAGGATTAAGACATGGCTGCCCACTATCGCCACTTCTATTCATACTTGTGATGGAAGGCCTTAGTCTTTCTCTTAAAAAAGGCCAGGCATAAGGAAAATTGTCCGAGATAAAGGTTTCCAGAGTAATTAAGATCCCACACCTTCTATTCGTGGATGATGTTCTCATAATGAAAAAATATTCGATAGAAGAGTGGCGGGAGATTAATAGAATTATAGATGTTTTTTGTGGTGCATCGAGTCTGATTATTAATGTACAAAAATCCACTTTTCTCCACTTTGGATTACAACAGGGCACTCTAGAATACTTAAAAGAAATATTCCATTATAAATTTAATGATATGTCTGATGGGTTCAGATATTTGGGTTTCCTCTTAAAACCTGACAACTACAAGGTTGAGGACTGGCATTGGCTCATTTCAAACTTTTAAAAGAGGATAAATCATTGGTGCAATTGTTGGCTATCCCTTGGAGGTCGCTACGTGCAAAGCAATTCTAGAGAGCCAGCTAGTCTATTGTATGGATTTGGCTCATATACCATCTACAGTCCTTAATCGAATCCACCAATTGGTTTTCTCTTTCTTATGGTCAAGAAGTAAGAAGAAGTAGAGTTATCACTTATGTATATGGGAGACATTAGTGAGGCCAAAAAAATACGGAGGATGGGGATTGAGAAATATTTTATGCTTCTACAAGGCACTGTCGACAAACACTCTTTGGAGAGTCTTGATGAAGACTGGAATTTGGCACCAGGTCATAAAGGGTAAGTACCTCCTTCATGGGACAGTGATGACATGGCTGAGATCGACTTCTACTGCAATGGCTTAGGGCTCCTAGACTTGGAGAAATCTCCTTAAATCTTTACACCTGTTTTTACACTGGGTAGCCTGGAGTCCGGGATCTGGACACTCCATTATTCTAGGGAAGGATTTGATTCTGGGCATGTGAAAAGATTCTATTTTGTCTGAAGATCTGGTAGTATCACTCAACCATAGAAATGTACATTACCTATATCAGGCTAGTCGAGATCTTTGTCCAGGCATGATTTTCTTGATTTGGTTAGATAGTGAAGAGATGGGTCTGGAAGAAGACTTGGCTACATAATGGGAGAAGTTTAGAAGAGAATTGATTGGATCAGGGGTACAACTTCTTGATAGACTGGATGAGTTAAAGTGGACGAGAGGTGACAAATCAGGTCAACTTACAGTTAAAAATGTTTATAATTCCATAGCTACACAACTGTGGAAAAAAACAATTAGAGGCCAGAGGAAAAAACTGTGGCTATGGGACTGTCCACAAAAAATTAAACTATTTGTCTAGCTGATTGTAGAAAATAAAATCCTCACTTCGGAAAACCTTCAAATCATAGGATGGGTAGGGCTAGGTTATTGCCACCTTTGCAAAAGCAACTAGGAAACTGTAAAGCATCTGTTTGTAAATTGTCTATTCACTTTTACAGTCCAGGATAGAATTAAAATTTCTCTTTCTCTCTCTTAAGGGTGGAATGGTTCATCGATGGCTGAGTTCTTTGAAAACTGGAATGCTCAAAATCTTTCTTATCTAACCTTTCCAGCCTATATTTGCTGGTATATCTGGTTAGAATGAAACACGACCATCTTCGAGTTAGGGAATCCTTCCATCCAGAAGGTGGTATACCAATCTTTAGGAGCGGTGGGCAGATCCAAAAAAAGGAAAAAGTTCAAATCCCTAGAACTACAGTATTTTCTATACCTGAACAAAACATTATTGGGTGGTTTGACGGGGAAACACAACAAAATGGTGATCAAAGTGGTGCAAGTGGGGTGATAAAGATCAATGAACATATAGCTTATAAATGGACCTTAAATTGTGGTCATGGAACAAATACCAGGGCTGAAATTTTGGGGGTTTGGGCTTCACTAACCTTGACATCTCGTCTTTCAATCACAAATTTACTAGTTCTTGGAGACTCAAAAATAGTCATTGATTGGATAAAGAGAAAAGGTGATTTACAGGTTGTCACATTAGACTGTTGGAAGGATAGGATTTCTGATCTCATCAAGCTCTTCAGGACTATATCCTTTGCCCATATTTACAGAGAAGAAAATCAATAGGCAGACAGATTATCAAAATAGGCTCTTCAAAAGAAACCATAGAGCATTGCATACAATCCATGCGAAGACGGCCATTAGGGACCCACTTTGTTTTTAAATATATATTATAGGTCTATAGGGGTGTTCTATGAGTTTTTAAATGTTTTTTTGGGTGACTCCTTTTGTGTAGCTTTTGGAATGAGTGCAATATGTTCCGTTCTTCTTGACAAATGCACTTTTGGGACTCTTAGGAGATGACAGAGTTAATGTAGGGGATTTAGAATCTCTATGTAGTTTTGATGGGATCAATGCATGAAATCCAAAGGATCATTTATTGTAATTGACTGTTAAGAGAACAACTTATATTTATTTAAATATAATGTGAAATTTTCTGTGGAAAAGAAAAGAAAAGATAAGATTCTTTGAAATTGTAAATATGAGATAACTAATCTTTCAAAAATATTAAATTTAAATTCTATTAAAAATTGAGTACAATAAAAATATTGAAACATCGTGAATTTTTCTTGACAAGCTAGAATGAATGTCAAATTTCAACACTAGGGTCCCACCACTTAAGACTCCTAACACTCATCAAAGCAATTCTGAGTTTGATATAATTATGAGTTGGCAATTTTAAGACAATATTAAATATAATTCAACAATTGTGATTACTATTAATGAGTTTCTTAGTGATTTGATGAAGCAAATCAATATATACTACTTAATGTGATAAACAATGCATCAAGAGATATATATATAGTTGTTAGTGAGTTTTACGCAAAGTGTACAGAATGGCTCTGGCTTTTCTGTGTTGCCATCCAATATAGTTGGAACTGGTGTTTTTCCTAAGAGTGATGATTTTCAGTTCATAGTTCCGCGCAAGGTCAGAGTTCATTCGTCCCCTTCAGGCTTTAAGCACAAGCTTTGGAAGCCCAACAAAGTAACCAATAATTTATTACTAGGCTCTAACATTGGTTTAGAAGAAACTTTCCATATGGCGCTCTGTGGCCTAGTTGGCTGAGTTTCCTACCATTATTTAGCACAAGAGCCACTACAGACTTGGATGGAAAAGTCATGGAGCCCTTCCTTAGGCTACATGCCGAAGGTTTTATATATCGCAAAAGGTTGGTTGGGGTTTATCTGTCATTCTCTCGAAGACACAAACTTCTTATTGGCCTCTCGTTGGGTGTTTGGAGGTAGCATTCTCATGCTCAAGATATGGAGAGTTGCATTTGATCCTGCAACAAAATATTTCCCACAAAGGCATCTTTGGGTACTCTTTCTAGGGTTACCTATTCACTTGCGGAATGAGGGAGCTCTAAAAGCTATTGGTGATTTGTTGGGTACTTTTATTACGGTAGATTACCAGTCTCTCGGAGCACCGTCAAGGAAGTTTGGAAAAAATTTAGTGGAGATGAACGTTCATGGTGGTTTGCCAGAAATTATTGAGATTGAATGGCGAGGTCGGTGGATACAACAACGACTAGATTATATGGGAATCCCATTCTGATGTAGTCTTTGTCGAAATACAGGACACCTTCACAGAGACTGTAAGGGCCAGGAGATTACTGAGGAAGTTGATGAAGAACTCAACAATTGGGACATGCCAGATAGTACCCCTGCGGTGGAACTTTTCGGCTTTGTTGATTTACAATTTCCTGTGGATTGTGACAGCCAAGACAAGACCTTGGATAATCTTTCAGGTAATCTCAAAACCTACTGCCCCACTCTATTTGAGTCTTTAACTTCTTGGGAATGTGAGGCTGTGGATTCTTTGGGTTGGTTAAAGTGCTCGACTACCAGTAAACTATCCCCTTGAGTGGGTGACAAAGCCGTTGAGGTTCTTTAAATATTCAGGGTGTTAGTCATGAACCTTGTGTCAGGTTTAAACCAAATTTAGTCATACCCGTTGCTCCCACTGTAGATTTGTCCTTTAACCGCTCCCATGTTACAAAGTCCCACCAAGTTTCACCTCCAGTTGTTTTAGAGTAGAGTCAGTTAAATTTTGTTTCCTCTCTGTAGATGTCCTTGCCGGATGAAAATGTTGCTATATCGGGTTGTAGGGAATCAAAATATAACGATTCTTCCCTGTCTGATGTACTTGAATCTCTTCTTCCCTTCATATGTGACCATAAGTCAACTATTCCATTACCTGTATATCTAGGCAAAGCAATCTTTGAAGACTCTACTGGTGGGAATAAAATTGATACTACTTTCTCTCACATTGAAGGCTTAGGGAAGGATTTTGTGTGGTCAAGAGGTTTAGGTATAGAACATTCTTTTATCAAAACTCTGAGCTCTCACAAAAAATCGGCAGGAGGGGTCGGTCCTTACTGTGAAACTGATTTATCCGCTAATGATAGTGGGGCACTTAGAGAAATGAAGGCCCTAGCAAGGGAAAAATAATGATTCTACTTTCTTTGAATATAAGGGGGGTAGGGGGGACTCTTAAATCCACCTTGTTTCATCATTTATTGGATAGAGTTCGTTCGGAGATCATCTTTTCACAAGAGACCCTTGTTCATGAACAAAAAGCGAGGGATTTTGTGAATATCTTTCGTCCTTCTCAGGTTTCTTGTGCTGTAAATTCTCTTGGTTCCTTGAGTGGTTTGTTAGTCACGTTGGATCCAATTATTTTTTATTTAAAACCACTTCTTATTTGTTGTAGTGTTCTGTTAGCTGGAAAATTCATTTCAACACAGAAGCATCTCTCTTTTCTTAATGTTTACAGTCCGTGCATGGACAGACGTGATTTCTATGATAAATTGGCCGACAATGGTATACCTTATCTTGACAATTTGATCCTTGTAGGTGATCTTAATATTACATTGTCACCAGATGAAGTATGCGGAGGTTCTAATTCTTCTGGTTCATTGGCATATTAATACACGTTATTGCTACTCTCAAAAAATATTATGGATTTATGCCCAGACAAGGTGGTTCCAACTTGGCGAAATGTGCATCATGGGACTCAATATATTGCTAAAATATTGGATAGATGCATTATCTATGAAGGTTTGTTATATGTTAGCGGTCTTTATCGCTCCTGGGTGGAGTATCCTTTCATATCAGATCATGCTCCAATTATTTTACAGTTCAAAACTTCTCCGATGTATAAAAATTTTCCTTTTAAACTCAATCGACTCTGGTTGCTTGAGGAATATTATAAGTTTTTAGTTTATCAGGTTTGGAGAGATCCAAAATTCAATACTGAATCAGGTTTCCAACACAGAATGGTCTGGAAGTTTAAAAGAATTAAAAAGCAAGACAAAAGAATGGCAAAAACAAAGAGAATGAAATATTCAGAAACGTTTGGAATTATTAGATTCTCAAATTAAAGATACCTTTTTAAATTTTGTGGATGATTATTCACAATTGGATCAAGAAATTCTTCTTGGAAATTTGGAGCTAGAAAGGAACAAACTGCTTAAAATAAATGAAGAAAAGTGGCAACAGTGGAGCATAGTGATATGGATCAATAATGGTGATCGTAATACAAAATATTTTCATCATTTTTCTAATCACAAACGCATACACAAACATATATGGGAAATCAATGATGAAGAAGGAAATAGTTACTCAGATTAGATTGCAATTAAGGAAGAGGTTGCTCAGTATTTCAAAAAATTCTACAAGGCGCATTCTGATTCCTTTACAAATGAACAAATTCAAGTAACTGGTCTTTTCACCAGGATGGTTTTTTATGAGGAAGCAAGTACTTTATTTGAACCAGTTACTATTAATGAAATTAAATATGTCCTTGCCTTGTTCAAAAGAGATAAGATCCTTGGCCCTGATGGTTGGACTGTGGAATTATTTTCCACCTTTATTGATTTGGTTGGAAAAGATCTAGTGAAAATGATTGAGGAATGTAGGAAATTGGGGTCTATAACAGGAAGTTTAAATTCCACTTTCCTGGCGTTAATTCCTAAAGAAAACAAACCTTCAAGTTTTGGGGATTATAGACCTATTTCCTTATGCAATCTATGTTACAAGTTTATATCCAAAGTTATTGCAAATCGGATAAATCCTATTCTGTCTAGTAATCTCTCAGAGGAACATATCGGCTTTTTAAAAGGGAGAAGAATACAAGATGTTATCGATACAACGCATGAATGTCTCCATAGCATTACAAAAAATAAATCAAAATCCTTAGTTATCAAACTGGATTTGAGAAAAGCTTATGATTGCATAGATTGGGATCTTCTCTGAATGATTTTAATTCAAGTTGGTTTTGGAATTCAAATGACTAAGTGGATTATGAGTTGTGTAACATCTGTTACTTATGCAGTGTTAATCAATTGTGAGACCATAGATTTCTTCCGAAGTGGTCGTGGACTGTGCCAGGGTTTTCCACTTTCCCCATTATTATTCATACTGGTAATGGAAGGACTCAGTCTCCTATTAAAAAAGAGCAAAGAGGAGAAACATATTACTCGTATCAAAGTCTCAAGGTTGATAAATAAACTACATTTATTATTTGTGGATGATGTTTTAATATTGACTAAGGCCAATCTTCAAGAGTGTCGAGAGATAGAAAAAGTCATTGTATTATTTTGCAAAGCAAGTGGTCTTCAAGTTAATGTTTCAAAAACTACTCTGCACTTTGAAGGACTATCTGACTCGGATCTTACCCCTTTTAAATCCTTTCTTCCATACACCTTTCCAGCATTGAACATGGGTTTTAAGTACTTGGGTTAATTTTTAAAGACTGGTGTGCAGCGGGAGTTGGATTGGAGCTGGTTATTAATCAAAATGGGTAAAAATATTGGTCATTGGTGCAATAAGTGGTTATCCTTGGGTGGTCGTTATATCCTTCTAAAAAATGTCTTGGAAAGTCAACCAATTTATTGGATGTCTTTGGAGTTGATTCTGTGTTCTATTATTAATCATATCCGTAAAATAATGTTTAATTTTTTGTGGAAGGGGAATAATGAATCTAAACACTATAACCTTTGAATATGGGATGTTTTATCCCATCTTGGGTCCTATGGCGGTTGGGGATTTCGTAACTTATTCCACTTCAATACAACACTGAATGCAAACACTCTCTGGCATGTTCTTACTCAGGATGGCATCTGGCATAAAATAATTAAGGATAAATATCTTCAACATATAACCATTGTGAATTGGATTAGATCAACTTCTTTCAAACAGAACTCTGCCTCAAGGATCTGGAATAATCTGTTAAAATCTGTTCATCTTATTACCTATTGACTCACTTGGTTTCTGGGTTCAGGTCACCTTATTTCTTTAGGTAGAGATCATATCCTAGGTTTGAGGAACAAATCCCTCATCTCTCAGGATCTTATCGATCATCTCTGGAAAGGAAATATTATTGTCTTAGCACAAGCAAAGACAACTCACATTTCTGCTGATTTTTATGGGAATTGGTTCGAAAGCAAAGATCTGAGATTGAGTGGTAATTTAGCAACAAAATGGGATATTTTTCATAAAGCTCTCATAGGAGCTGGAGTATTTATTAGGGACACTCCAGATCAATTACTGTGGAAAGGAGGTAACTCTTCAGACATTTATCAGTTAAAAATGCTTATTTGGCTCTATATTCAACTTTTAATTTTCAGTTTATGGATTGGAGGCAAAAAATTTGGAAATGGGATATTCAATTAAAGATCAAAATCTTCATTTGGCTGGCATCAGAACAAAAAATATTAACATGGGATATCTTACAGAAAAAAGGATGGGAAGGACCTAGCTTGTGTGTTTTGTGAAAAAACAATACAAAGGATATCAATCATCTTTTTATTGACTGTTTGTTCACTAAAAATATTTAGGAAAGATTCAAGTACACTAAAAAATTTAAGAGGAACTGGGAAGGTAAGAATTTTTCCGATTTCTTTAATAATTGGATTAAAGATAAATCCGTGTCTCCTTCTCTTGCATCTATTATCTGTTGGTTTATATGGAAGGAAAGGAAGAGAGCTACTTTTGACAACTTGGCCCCCTCTATTCACTCTATGATTATTAAAGTTTTGGGACTTTATAAGCATCATTCCTCGACTCAAATTATCGTTCCTATAAGAGAATGTAGGGTCTTTCACTCCGATGGATTTTCTTTAGCTTTCTTTGATGGGGCAGCTCAGATTGATAAAAAAAATTGTGGGTCAAGGGGAGTTATAAAAAGATTTGATTCACTTGTGTATAGATGGCATCTTAATGGTGGCGAGGGCACCAATACAAAGACAAAGTTCTTGGGTATTTGGGCAACCCTTACCTTAGCTACTCGTCTATCTCTCCCAAATATCCTAGCATTTGGCGATTCCAAAGTGATTATAGATTGGCTAAATGACAAAGGACAACTGAAGGCATGTGCTATAGAAGGATGAAAAATTAGAACAAAAAGCCTCATAAATAATTTTCAGGCTATCAATTTTCACCACATATTCAGAGAATTTAACAAAGATGAAGATCAACTATCAAAAGTAGATCTTCATGAGTCTGAAGGCAAGATATGTTTTTATCTTTGGGAACCTGGAGGAGCAGGTCCCATGAAACATTTTTCCATGTTCTGATCGTACTTTCATTTTTGAGATAGATAGTTTTTATTTTCCGTTCTAGAGTTCTAGAAGGATCAACCCATAACCTGTCAAAGGTTGTGATTTTGTTTTGTGGTATTTTGATGCTGATTTATCATTGATAAGACTTAATGTAAGAAAATACTATTATGATTGTCCTTCAATCTAAGCTTATTATCATTCATTTATTGACTGAGATTTTGGACATGAATGATATTATGTAAACAAAATTATATCTAAATATAATTTTGAGCTAATTTTCATTTGAAAAAAAGAAGACATATGTGTCAAATGCATATAATATATATGAATTTTCACTTAATTATGATTGATGTAATGGTTTTTGATTTTGACTATATTTTTGAGATTACATTGGGATTCAATTGATTTTCATTGAATAATATGTATATCATCTTTTGGTTGACATTATAATGGATACTATTAGTGATTAAGATAGTTGATTATAATTAATGGTCCTGTTCTTTCTAAGGTTATGAGGAAGTAGTAAAATATTGC
>SNQJ01S0035948.1:17768-31521 GCA_010110895.2 Picea sitchensis | reverse complement strand
TTTTTTAAACTTAGCTACTCATATATTAATTAATATATAAAAAGTGCATTATTGCTAGGTTATTTGTTAAACCTTTGAAGATTTTCCTTGTGTTGGTATTCAATATTAATATATTGTGTTGGTATTCAAGATTTGATCATAATATTAATATATTCATTTAGCCTATGTGATTTGGATATAATAATAGGAAGATACTAAAAGTTATTTTTATTTTCTTTTCAATATTTCAACATTTTTACATTTCACATGTGGAATTTGAAATGTGGAGAGTCTTATTGCTCTTTCTCCCCATGGCTGAGTTCCTACATTCCCATCTTGTAACATCTCGTGTAGAGTGTAGAGTCGATTTTTTGAGCTATTCCCCCCTTATTTGTATTTCCGCATTTTGCACTCCACATTATAATGCAAAACATGGAGAATCTTGTTTCTCTTTCTTCCCATGGTCAAGTCCCCACATTCTCGCATCACCGCATTTGGTGCAGAGAGCGAAGCCAAGTTTCCAAGTTGTTCTTCCCTTATTTGCATTTGTGCATTCCACATGTAGAATAAGAAATGTAGAGAGTCTTGTTTCTCTTTCTCCCCATGGCCATGTTCTGACATTTTGGCATGGCCACATTCAGTGTGGAGTGCATAGTTGAGTTTCCAATTTGTTCTTTCCTTATTTGTGTTTTAGCATTTTTGCAATCTACATGAAGAATGTAGAAAGTCTTGTTGCTCTTTATCCTCATGGCTGAGTCATTGCATTCTCACATCGCCACATCTGATGTAGACTGTGGAGCCCAGTTTTTTAATTCTTACCTTATCTACATTTCTCATGTAGAATGAGAATGCAAAATATTGTTGCTCTTTTCTCTCTTCGCCAAAGTTCATATATCAATGTTTTAATATGATGCAACTCTTAACCTGTAGAAATAGGCTTCCAACAACTTCTTACTTCACATGCCTTACACCCTATGCAAAGTATATCCATTTGCATAGTGCTGCAATAATCCTTTCATACAATCAAGTAACATTTTCATGATATTTCAAATATATTTTTTTAATATATCATTTTTTAATATTATTCTTTATATTATGAATTCAATATTATTAATCAATCAAAAATTAAAAATATTCAATTTCAAATTAGCTATTTTTTTAAAATATCATTTAATACACAATTTGAAATCAATTTTATTATTCAATACTAATTTAAAATACATAGAAGACCACCTTAAAAACTAAAAATACTAAATCTAAAATAAAATAATGACAAGGAAAAAGTTAAAAATACAAATCTAAAAGGACAACAACCGAAAGCTAATGATTTTAATCTAAAATGACGACGAAACCAAAAATTGTACTCTGTATATGGCAAGGATTGCCCACAAGATTCATTCATATGTATATAGTTGTATTGTACCATCATTATTGTCCTTGAAGCACACTATCTTTCATTATCATCTAAATGATATGTACCTTTCATTTAAGTGCATAATTATCTTGTACCATCATTATCCTCCAAATGGTATCACATGAGAATTTTATAAGGTGTCATACATCACTCCATTTAACCTATGTTACACCTCAAAATTACTCACTTCAATAGTGTCGCAAGTGTCGCCATTATGAGTGTTGTAAGTGTCGCATCTTGTCTGCAAGTGTCGCATCTTGACTACAAGTGTTGCATGATTCACAAACATCATACTGCCATCTTTCCTATGTCGTGCCCCTAATGACATCATAAAGACACTTAAGACACCTCAAAGGTTAGTTTGGCAGATGAAAAATCACTTGACAGGAGGTACAAGCCTTTTGCCATTGGAAAAACCACTCAAAAAATGAATTTTGGAGAGGAGCACTCCCCTACCCACTATCAGGGAGTGTTGGCACTCCCTGAGCCTCTTTGGGGGAGTGCTTGAGTGTGCTATGCACCCTTATGGGGGAGCGCTACCCTCTTTTTAGCAAATTCTGGGTTTGTTGAGGACAATAAGGGAAGAATCCCTCAATTCTTGAAGGTAGTTGGATTCGAATAGATGGTCAAGGCATGATCTTAGGGGAGATCCTCAATTGAAGGAGAGGAATCCTCAACTTATCCCAAATATATCTCAAGTGGTTGGACCTCTCCAAGGTTATATAAGGAGGCCTTCTCATGGTGAAAGCCACAATGGAGATTGGAGATGTGAAACTTATGATCTCATGTGTGAGATGCCATCAAAGCAATCAATGGACATTGATTGAGAAAAGGGGTTGGACAAGGAGAACTGGAAGAGGCTGATGCACCTTCATTCAAAGGATTGTAAGTACTTTTACTTGTTCTCATTAATATAATCAGTGCTTGGCCTATTTATTTCAAACTTGTGCTTGTTCCATATCAGTTTGTCTGCAGTAGTTGGATCTATGATTGAGCTAATCTCAGTAGAGTAGGAAGTCTTTTGTACCTTTGTTTGTTTTGCAGGACCTATTAGGGAGCTCAAGATCAAAGCTCAGTCTGGACTTTGCAGGGACAAACGCCGCTTATAAGGTACTTATCTTTCTCCTTCTCTTTCATTCATTATCTTGATTAGATCTAAAAGGAAGTCAGTGTCCATGTTAAGCACTTTCTGTATTGGCTTTAG
The DNA here is from genome assembly GCA_010110895.2 of Picea sitchensis. Lineage (NCBI taxonomy): Eukaryota > Viridiplantae > Streptophyta > Pinopsida > Pinales > Pinaceae > Picea > Picea sitchensis. The sequence goes on along the minus strand of SNQJ01S0035948.1, from coordinate 28,924 downwards.
GAGTCTAGAGACCAAGAGGAAATCCACTTGTCCGCAAGGGGATTCACCTACAACAGAGATTGGCGACTCCACTGGGGAGGAGCTCTGATTTTTTTTTCCATTCCTAGATCTTGTTTTGGCCCTTTTCCCACTGATTTTACCTTCTCCATGAATGTCTCTAATCCTTAGGTTTGATTATTGTCTCTTGGATTTATATTAAACACAAAATTTTGCATTCTTCCTGATTTTTTTTTTAGTTTCTGGGAATTTCTTTGAGCTTTTGCAGCAGAGAAATCCCCTGCCCTTACCACCAGAGCATTAGCACTCCCTTACAGTCTTCTACAGAGTGTTGGAGTGCTCTCTGTCCCCTTTTGGGGGAGCACTACCCCTTTTTCTGCAAAAATCTTCTTAGAAATTGGTTTTTCCTCAGTCTTTTTGCTGATTCATCTTCTTAGGGTTTGTGCTATCTTAGTGTGTCCTTGTTTAGCCTCCAATTATTTGATTTCTAAGGATTATTCATCTCTTTCTTGGATTTTTGGCATTTATCCTTGCTTTGTAATAACTCTTTGTCTTTGTTGACCTAGAGTTAACTCATTGTTTTCTTCTCCTTTATCTGATTGAGTAAAAACTTTTGTGAGGAAATCCAAAGGTATGTGAACTTTTCATTTGATCTTTGAGGTCAAATTTCCATCATTTCTCTTTTGTTTGAGGTTTTTGGTTCTTGTTTGCAATTTGGTTATCTTTGTTCTTCTTGTCTATTTCATGACGAGAGTGTATTTTTTGATTTGTGTGAAGTTTGCTTCTGATTATTTAATATTGAAGTCTGATTGACATTCATAAGTCTTGCATATGATTATCATTCACATATAAGCAAAAGGACATATTTTAGTGATTGGTTTGGATATTAGAAGGCATTTCTGAATTTTTAGCATTGCATCGGATTTGAGTGATAAACAAATTGATTGAGGACATTGCATATTAGTTTTTGATCTAATCAACATTGAGGACATTGCATATTAGTTGATTGAGGACATTGCATATTATTAGCATTGCATCAGTTTCATTGGCATACACCCTTTGAGTAAAGAACAACCATAAAATCAACACTAATTAAAAATGATCTAGAACATTTTTGTTTTTAGGATCTTCCACCAACATTAGACTAGGATTATCACTTTGTATTAGGCTGTGAGTACAACTCTCCAAAGTTTTAAAAACAAACATTAGCATCCTGAGATAGGGAGAGTCAAATCCAATTGTTGTATAGGATTTTTGGGATCCCCCTCTCACACAGGGGTTACACATGAGGTCGCATTCGGGTGAGTTACAATATTATCCCTCTGTGGTTCAACTGTTTGTAGTGGTTGGATTGTATATTGGGGGTCACTTGAAGGTATACCCATGATTATGTGTGGGAGCCTCTCAAGTTGATTTCGGACTTGTTATCTTTCCCATACGTTCAGTTCGAATTATCGACTGTACTTGCCCAAGGTATGAGTGTGAGTTGGTGTATGTAGTTTCCATAATCCTTAGGTACTTACATGAGGTGATAGTGAAGGGAAGTCTCACTATACTTGGGACAGACATTAGTCAAACTCACTCAGGCTCCTTGGAGGGTAAATCCACAATTACTGTGTGGAAGCTTGCACCAAGGTGAAATTCCGTTAAGAAGGTCACCATTGGAACTGTTCCACCATATCCTAGCCCCTTCTTGATGTGATCGCGTGACGTTGGATTTCATCACCAACTAGTATGATCATCGAGAGAAGTTTTATTTGCTTGGTTTTGATTCCTAGATTTTATTAGCATATGTTGTTTCTTTTTGTTAGTTGGCCCTAGATTTTCAGCGGGTACTGTTATTCTCCAAAATTGATCCTGTAGACAATAAAGGTCTTCTTCGATCACGTAGGATACAAGGGCTGCCTCCAGAAGGCTACCAACCCTTACCTCCTAACCCTCCAAAATACAACTACCGTGGAGAGGTAGAAAATCAATCTGACACTGGAAGTGTTGTTGCTCCTCCATTAGATAACTCAGAAGCTGCTTTGGTTACGGTTGAGAATCCCACTCCTCACACTACATCTATGTCGGTAACCCCTCTTGAACCACTTTTTATTCATTTAGACTCCCTTGGGAACGTCATAGATGAAGAGGTCCCACAGTTACCTACGAGAGATTTTACTGAGACATATATGGGATCCACAGAACCAACCTTCAATGATGAGTATAGGACTCTTATTTGTATTACCACTGTAGTAGATACAAATCCCACACTTTCTCATTCTGTATGGAGGAATTCATCAGGACGCGATCTCTATGAGAATTTTGAGTCCTTTCGACAACCCTTTAATCCTCATGACCCTCCTATTGAAGGTGGACCATCTGGTCAAACTATGAATCACCCCATCGATCAGGTCATTAACCCTACTGTTGCATCAACACAAGTCTATCCTAATGTTGGAATCAACACCTCTACTCATTCCCAAGGCACTTCGATCCCTACCCCTGCTTTTACAAACTTTCACTCTACAGCTCCACATGTTCTGCATGATCCTACCGGGACATTTTTGCACTAGAGAATGCAGACCCTTGCCAGCCAAATACAACCAACTGGAAGGAAACCACCATCTAGCAAACCTTTCATTCCTGTAGGATCACCATTCTATGGCGGTCCTACCCCTCCCAGGGGAAAACCCCCTTTTCATGCTCCTCCTGGAGGGAAACCTCCCTTTTCCAGTCATACCCCGGTCGTTAATCCACCGCTGGTAGGGGGGAAACCTTCGTTTGTTGGAAACCCTTCACAATCCTGGGGAATATCTTCAGGAGGCACTTTTACCCAACCCCACGTTGGGGGGCACTCATATCATAACCCACAAGGAGGAGTATCAAATCCTATTCCTTCAGGACTGTCTTATGGACAACCTTATCCAGGCGGCATCCCAAACACCACCTGGAGTCCTCAAGGAAAACAACCTTATCCTCCCCATGGTTCTAATGTGTATCTGCCTCCGGGATCTACTCCCTACGCTCCTCAACGGAAAAATGTTCATCCTCTTTCTGGACAAGCAAATCACCCGACTTATAATGCTCAGAACCCACCGGGTTATGCAAATGTTTCTCATCCATCATCGAATCCTGTTTATCCTGGTCAACAACAATTGTATGTAGGAGGACCTACTGGTTACAACTATCCACCTAACCTAGTTTATGGTCCTAATGGTGTTCCTATGCCACACCAGTATCATTCGCAAATTAACCAACAACTACCTTTCCTTGCGACTCTGGATCTCCCAGACTTGTCTCAGTTAAATAATGATCCTATATTTCATTCACCGGCTTGGCCAGTTATTCTCGCTAAAATTCCTTTTGATATTCCAAAATTTGATGGAAAATCTAGTGAAGATCCAAACAACCATGTGATGACTTTCCATTTGTGGTGTTCATCAAACTCCCTCATGGATGATTCTATATGTTTGCGTCTTTTCCAGCGAACACTTACGGGCTCAGTAACAAAGTGGTATATTGAACTACCACATGCTTCTTTTCATGATTTCAATTCCCTTGCCATGTCTTTCCTCACACACTTTCAACTACCTATTCGCTACGAGGCGGGTACTAAACTCTCGACCTCCCTTTGTCAAACTGACTCCATGCATATCTCTGACCATATTCATGAGTGGAGACGATGAAGAAGGATGATCAAGGTAATCATTCCTGACATATTATTGGTAGAATGGTTTACTAAATCACTTTTACCCCCGATTGCTCACGATGTCGCTATGGGTGGCGCAGTCACCGAGGAAGAAACCATTGCTCAGCCTCAGTACTTAGATTTGGTTTATTCACAATTTGGTACTTTGTATGATTTTCTTTCGACTGTTGCTCGAGCTAATACCGATCTATCCAAGCCGTCATCCTCATCTCATGCGGACGGTGTTATCGGTTCTGTCAAAACTCAATATACTTCCCAATCGACCACACTCTCCTCTACCTCCCCCCAAACTTAGATTTATGAGGTGAATGCAGTTCGATCTACCCCTTCACAACAGTTCGGAGGTAAGAAGAAGACAAAAATTAAATCCAAAAATACTAATAACAATGAACATCCAAAAAATCAAGCTCAAACACCTGCTACCGAAAATAAGCCACAACAGAAACTGAAATTCCCATGTATCATTTGTGGTGACAATCACTACACTTGAGACTGTCCACATCGCAATGAAGTGGCCAAAATTTTCCAGGGAAATTCACAACCCACTGTGCTTACTCATCTTTTTCCTCAGCAACAATCCATGGTTGCTCAAACCCCCTCTCTTGGGGACAATTCTAGCCATCCCCATGATGAGGCCTCAATGAGTGAACATATTTATTTGTTTAATGCGATTAATTTGAACACTCTCTCTAAGACATACGACACACCAGGTAACCCTGACAAAGTAAAATACACTAATGGTATTGGTACTTTATCGGATCCATCACCATCCTCCGTTAGTCCTCCATCGGTTAATCCTCCGTCTGGACCACTTCATATTGAGAAACCTACATTTGAATCTATCTTATTCCCTCCTAAGAGCACTATCCACAAAGCTACCTTTAATCCTAGTTCACGTACCGCCCAAAACTACAACATTGTTGAAGATTTGGCTCAAGCACCATGTGCTATGTTTGCGTTAGAAGTTCTACAACACTGCCCTGGTCAACGTAGAACGCTCTTGGCTGCTATTGACGCTTTTGATCCCGAGTCATCCAACCATATCATGTTTAACCTAGACAATTATGCATCTCGACTCTCCCACCAACTTGCTTTCCAACTTGATGTTGTTGTTCACAATCAACAAATCCACCGAACTATTCTGGATGAGGGAGCCTCAACTTGTGTCATGTCTTTAGCATGTTGGAAAGGTTTAAAATCGTCCGCACTTAACAAATCCCCAATGATTTTACGTGCCTTCTATGGGAGAGGTGTCCATCCCCATGGGCTTTTACAGTCCTTGCCCATCCAATTGGGTGGAAAAACTATCACTGTTGATGTCAAGGTAGTCGATGCTCCTCTCGATTACAACTTGTTACTTGGAATAAGTTGGTTTTATGCTATGACTGTCGTTGCCTCATTGATATTTCGATGTGTACAATTTCCTCATCAGGGAAAAATTGTCACTGTTGATCAGTTAGATTTCTACACAACCGATGCTCGCGCTCCCGCTACCAACAACATTCCTTTCTTAGGAGACCACAAGATCACATATGAAAGCATTGGTGCTGTCTTACTGAAATATTCTAGCCTCATGGGTACCTTCCATACACCACTTCCACCGAATACACATCATATTTCCATCATCGATATGATTTTGACTGCGGCTTATCAATATTTTGAATCATCTGACCCTTGGATTGTACCTAGTCCTTTGGAATTCGATGCACTAGGTGACATGATGCCACTTAGTTCAGCTGAAACATCATACGTTTCTATCCAATCGGCTTCTCCCTCATCAGATGAACAACATCTATTGGCACCCGATAGTTCCTCGATGCCATCACAGTTAAGTTCCTTGTCGTCAGTGATTGACTACATTTCCCCAATTTTTCCCTCGGATGAATCTATTATGGAAATGTTGAGAATTGACGAGCTACCTCAGAATGATAACCATCATCAATCCTCTTTTCTTCCCACTCGTGAAGATATTCAACCATATATACAGTCGATCTCCCCTCCTGATGTCGATTTTCCATCGTCTCCCATGTCTTCAACTTCCGACAACTTGGATCCGTTTGTTGACATGGTGATCTCTTCGGTAGGGCTATTGGAGCCTGATCTCCTTACCCCTGTCGTGACCCTCGACATGTGTTCCTTCCAGAGTGACTTTCTTCCATCCAGTGAAGATCTCTTGGAAGCCATGATTGAGTTTTGTCCCTTGACATGGTGTCCTTCCAGAGCGTTATTCTCTTGGAAGCCATGATCAAGAAGAGTCTATGAGTATAGTTTTCCTCTCTGTGGAAAGCTCGTTAAAAAATGAAACAGAGGTCACGAGAATAGTTTTCTCTTCTCTGTGGCAATCTTGTTCAAAAATGAAACAAAATCTTTGAGCATAGTTTTCCTCTCTGTAAAATGCTCGTTAAAAAATGAAACAACAATCTAAGGATTGAACCCGGATCCCTGAGCATAGTTATTTTTCTATGTCAAGCTCGTTAAAAATGAAACAATCACCTCTCTTGAACCTTCTTTTCATTCACTCTTATCTTCTTTCTCCATCTAGTAGAGATATTGGTGACAAACTCAAAGTCAGTGAATGAATTGAATCTTGGAGGGCATGTCTCCAGCCTTTGATGATCATTCTGGAGTTAAGCCACTAGCTTTCAAGATGGGGGCATATTGAGCTTAGTCTTTGTTCTTTCTCGTGCTCGTAAATACATGAGAATGCATCTAGGTAAAATTTTATCTCTTTTTCGGACCTGCATGCATATATTGAAAAGGAACCCCCTGGAGTCGTCTTTGAGCTCTTTTCATACTCTCTAAAGATGAAAAGATTGCCAAGTGATCTTGCTTCCTTTCCCACTCATTAAAAGGTTTGAAAGGGAATCTTTCGAGTGATAATTTATCTCTTTTTCGGCCTCGCGATACTAACATTACGAAAAATGACAACATTGGAGTCGTCTTTAAGTTGTTTTTAGACTCTCTAAATATGAAAAACCACCGAGTTTACTTTCTCTGGACTCGTTAAACAATCATACATTGAAGGGATCATACGAGACCGAACCCTTACTTCTTCCAGTTTGTTAAACAAAGGAAGAGGGACTTACCAAAGGTGAGTCATATCGAGCATGTGTTACCCTCCTCTAGCTCGTTAAATTAAAAAGAGGTACTCGTCTATCTGGATGGGGGAAAAATTGAAAGAAGCAAGCCAATGCAGTTTTTTGAGAACACTACCAGTAACTCTTACAGTTGCCCTTGAACACGACACTTTGTCTTTGCACACATTTTAATCCGTTGAACCTCTGCACTGAGCCAATCCTCTGAGTTTCTTTTACTCCTTTGGGTCACCGGATGAAAGTCATGACATCCACTGCATTATCAAGTTTTGGTCCATGTCATGTTTCTGTTGTCATGCCTCAGTTTTCAAGGGAAGTATCTGCCTCAAGAGTCAGCCATAAAAAAATCCTGTTTCAATACCCATGTCAGTCCATGTTCATTTGATCTACCAATTACATATCTGTTTTAGTTTCATGTCGTTGATGGGGGATACATCAAGGACCTCCTTCGACGAGTCTATTCCTGTCGACTTCAACACATTATCCAGGAACTAGACTTAGAAACCATTTAGTACCTTGGGACCTGCATGCCTCAATGGAAGGCCACCTCGTGTCCGACAGTGGGTTTACATCATTGACTCCTGATCGGATGATTCCACAGATGTTCGACTTCAGCTCATCTATTCATATTTTTCGGTATGTACTAGAGTACCTTGGGAATCATTGACATCAATGGTGATCTCCCTCGTGCTTGTTAACAGTTTCCATAATTGACCGGTAATCAAGTGGTTTCTACCATCTTCGACATCAGGACATCTATTCACATTGTTAGATTCGTACTGCATCGGGATTGGTAAGAAGACCTTGGGTTGAGAGTCATCACTCTTATGTATACTTTTCCCAGGTTGCGAAGGAGTTCTTTTGAACTATGACACATATAATGTTACATAGATCCACTTTGTATTGGTTGTGGCTATGTCTTGTCATCTCGTAGATCCACTATGTATTCTTCGTGGCTACGATCAGTTCAGGTCATAGTAGTATAGATCCACATTGTATTTGTAGTGGCTATACCATTTTGTCAATATAATTATGGATCCGTAGTGTATTTTATGGCGGCCATACCTAAAAAGTCTTTATCACTCAAGCATAGGTATGCCTGCCTTGGGTTTTGAAACATGTCATAATATTTGTTTGATGGTTGTGTGCATTTTTTTTCCAGTTTGCATCCATACCCTTGCTCGAAAAAGTATACAAAGTACTTCAGTCATCATTGTCTTCTAACTTCATACTTTTGGGGGCAATCTGTTACACCTCAAAATTACTCACTTCAATAGTGTCGCAAGTGTCATCATTATGAGTGTTGTAAGTGTCGCATCTTGTCTGCAAGTGTTGCACCTTTACTATAAGTGTTGCAAGTGTCACAAACATCATACTTCCATATTTCCTATTTCGTTCCCCTAATGACATCATAAAGACACTTAAGACACCTCAAAGGTTAGTTTAGAAGATGAAAAATCACTTGATAGGAGGTACAAGCCTTTTTCCATTGGAAAAACCACTCAAACAATGAAATTTGGAGAGGATCGCTCCCCTACCCACTTTCAGGGAGTGTTGGCACTCCTTGAGCCTCTTTGGGGGAGTTCTTGAGCACCCTGTGCACCCTTATGGGGGAGCACTACCCTCTTTTTAGCAAATTCTGGGTTTGTTGAGGAAAATAAGGGAAGAATTCCTCAATTCCTGAAGGTAGTTGGATTCGAATAGATGGTCAAGGCATGATCTTAGGGGAGATACTCAACTGAAGGAGAGGAATCCTCAACTTATCCAAAATATATCTCAAGTGGTTGGACCTCTCCAAGGTTATATAAGGAGGCCTTCTCATGGTGAAAGGCACAATGGAAATTAGAGATGTGAAACATATGATCTCATGAGTGAGATGCCATCAAAGCAATCAATGGAGATTGATTGAGAAAAGGGGTTGGACAAGGAGAACTGGAAGAGGCTGCTGCACCTTCATTCAAAGGATTGTAAGTACTTTTACTTGTTCTCATTAACATAATCAATGCTTGGCCTGTTTCTTTCAAACTTGTGCTTGTTCCATATGAGTTTGTCTGCAGTAGATGGATCTATGATTGAGTTAATCTCAGTAGAGTAGGAAGACTTTTGTATCTTTGTTTTTTTTGCAGGACCTATTAGGGAGCTCGAGATCGAAGCTCAGCCTAGACTTTCCAGGGACAAACGTCGCTTATAAGGTACTTATCTTTCTCCTTCTCTTTCATTCATTAGCTTGATTAGATCTAAAAAGAATCCAACTTCCATGTTAAGCACTTTCGGTCGTGGCTTTAGGAGTCTAGAGACCAAGGGGGAATCCACTTATCTGCAGGGGGATTCACCTACAACAACCTAACATATTTGATAAACTAATATATATATATATATATATATATATATATATATATATATATATATATATATTAATATATTATTAACATGTTAACTTATTAACCTAACATATTTGATAAACTAATGTTATTACTATATTTTAAAGAAAACAAACTTAAACCTAATATAGTTAAGAATTCTAAACATCAATAAATACTTTTTAACACTTTTCACACTAGATTTTTCAGTAGATTTATGAACATTTTTAGAAACAACTTTGTGGTGTAAACATTGTGGAAAGTGAAGGTAAAGATATTCGAACATGAATTAACCATATGAACACCACTTTCCAACTACCAAGACTTTCATGAATCAATAATTTATTATATCACTTTAAAATTTATAACAATTTTTCCTCTTGAATTCCATGTCTTGATTCCTAAGAATTAGATAATATTCACATGTTATAAGAGTGATTTCTCTTCATTTGAAAACACATGGAATTATCTTCAATATGTGATTAACAATTTACTTTTTATTTTAAATTCTTTTGTAGGGGAGATAATATGAATTACTTCTATTAAGGATTAAAGGGGCCTTGAATGGAAATAAAAGCTTCAAATTTTATCCTTGCACCATAACATGTATAATATATATTATTAAAAACCCAAATGACAGACATATTAGATAAGGATGAGTGCTTCCTAGTTGTTGGTCAAAAGTTCAAATTCAGTCAAGCCTCCAAGTGAGCATGCTACATGGTTATTTTGGGGTATGAATACGATGTTAGTCTATGTCTTAGGGTATGCACTAAATTCACCCAATCTCATTGAGGGGTGGGAACTCTTAGTTGAAGGGAAAAAAATATATATTAAAACTCATTTTTGGGACAACATTAATAGAAGCATCATATATCAACTACTCATCAACTATGACTCATCAATATGTACCAACATCATTATCTATACACCTCATGTATGTGCCAACTCATCAACTACTTGTCTCAACCATGTATCCAACATGTACCTCAACCAAAATCCCTCATCAATTTCATCATACAAATATGATTTGTAACTATGTAATAGACCCGGTGTATATGATCACATACCTGCAAGCCTTCCTTAACTTTAACAACAAGAGACTAGCATTTTCATCAAACTTTACTTTAGTCTCACATGACTAGTTTTGGATCAGTCACCAACCCTAACTTGAAATAATCAAAACTATGTACTTGTAATGAATAAATATCTAAAAATAGTACACAATGTTCTTCAATGTGTTTTATGCAATTCATCCATGTGGCACTACTTGGAGTCTCTCAAAAAAGGAGTTATAGCAAAAATGACATACCTTGTTGAATTCTCTCTTATTCTAGAGAGTGAACTTGTAGAGATTTCCCTGCACAGAATATTTGTTGTATGGATCTGAAACTTTTACACTAAATACTAAATACTGTACTCTAACCAACACATTTGGTATTACTGAATTTGGATCTATTATGAATAAGTTATGACATTTTAACCTGAAACACTTGTTTTAGACTAGTTTCAGGAATAGCCACAAACCCTATTTTCCACGGAGTGGAAATCCAAAACTACAACAACCCACAAGATGAAATTTGTACCAAAAATACTTGGATATGTTTCCTCAATGGCCTCCCAATTTCACAGTCTGAAAAATTCTAGAAAAAAATTTATTGCGAAAATGGTTAGATGACCTGTAAATAACATACCTTAGAAAGCATCATCAAAAAAATTTATCCTTCCTTGAATTTCAGCCTTCTTTACTTCACCTTCCCTCTAAAATTCGTCTTATATATCCTTTGGTTACCTCAGTCACTTGTAGATATTCAATATGCTCAAGCGTGATTAAAATGAGAGAGCCTAGCCTCTTATTTATACTTTCATGTAGCTTCCTCAAGGGGTTACCTTTTAACCATCTTAACCGACTTTCCTTATTTTAGGGTTAACCCACTTCTAACCACTTGTAACTTAGTAGTTTCTCCATTAAATTTATTATTTAAATAATTTATTTTGTATTCACTTTGA